>JBBPCX010069599.1:0-11236 GCA_037974365.1 Hydrocynus forskahlii | reverse complement strand
ATATATATATATAAATATATATATATACATACATATATATATAGCCTACAGTTAGTCATCTTCACAGTGATATTTTGCTTTTCTTGATGTAAATTGTTGACCAGAGGAAGACGAGTTCCCCTTTTAAGTCTTGCTTCCTGCTGAAGTTCCTTCTTTCAGATTCAGAGAATTTTTCCTCTCCTCCGTCCACCAGGGCTAGCTCACTAGGGGCTCGGACCCAGATTCTGCATAGCTGCTTTGTGAGAATGTCTGCTGTAAAAAGCGCAGCATAAATACATTTGACTTAAATATTTTCAGGCATAGTGTCAATGCCGTGCGCTTTGATCCCGAGTGCTTCACAGAGATTTGCTCAGGTCGATTTTACCAGCTTACTTCTCTTGAGAGCATTAACCTCCAGTTTTGCAAACTACCGCTAGGAAACATTGCAACAGTTCGGAAGACTGAGACCAAAAGCATAAATATTAGCTCAAGCAGTTTCTGCATTAGTGTGCTGTTATTGTACTCTCTCTAAACCCATGACTCAGGTAAAACTGAGAGTTCAAATGGTTCTGCAGCTGTTCCACTGCTTGTAGCTATTAATCAGTGGTTTGTATGGTTATGGAGAGGGAGGTTTTTTTTTTTTATTAGCAGCCTGAACTCAATCAAAAAGTGGTCTACCGCTGTCGCAGTAGACTGAAAAGTGGTTGGTCCAGTGCACTGGCCCCCCTGGTTCTGGTAGTCATGGTCGCTTTAGTCCAGTCACTAAACAAGCTGGTGTCGATTTTTGGGTAATGTCCCACCCCTCAGCTGAAATGGAGATTTTAACTGGCCCTGTAGCTGAATTCAGTTCTCTGGTTGTGTGTGTGTATGGGTCAGTGGTCCATGTAGAGGGGATTTTTTTAAGCATTTTGATCAAAAAGCAGTGGATTTGGGTTCTGCGCTCTGCAGTCACTCCAATGTACCTGCGACACTGATTTAACGTCTGTTGTACAGATGGAGGATTAACACCTTTCAACTCCAGTGGACCATCCATGGACCATCCACTCTTCATGGACACACAGCTGGGCTCTGGAGACTCTGATCTTTTTGTCTGGACTGGACTGCACAAGAACACACACCGAACCCAGAACATTCATAACATACAGACAGTTAGGAGCTGACAGCGCTGTACCACTTATAAAAATAACACACTGCTTTTTCTAAAAATAACACCCCGACTTTTCTAAAAGTAACACAATACACTTTCTAAAAATAACAAACTGGCCTCTCTGAAAATAACACGGTGCGTTTAATAAAAAATAACCCAAAGCGTTTTCTAAAATAATGCAGAGCCCTTTCTAAAAATAATGAAATGCCTTTTCTAAAAATAACACACTGCCCTTTCTAAAAATAACAACATCATTAAAATAACACAATGCCTTTGTAAAAAACAAAAAACAAAACACATAGCCAGTGTTAGGCCTATTTCTGGGACAGTTGAAGTCAGGGTTAAGGTTAAGCTCAGGGCTGATACCAGGGTTAAGCTCGGGGTTAGGGGAGAAGTGAAGTGTAAACAGAAGTGCATCATAACAAGAAGGACAATATTTTTTCGCGTTTTGCTCTTAGAGAGGCTGTAAGGCATTAGCAGTGAATTCATACCAGGACTGCGTGATGGCAGCAGAAAGTCCTTCAACACATTCTTCAGACTGACTCATCCTGCAGACCAGATCCTACAAGACCTGTCACACACAGATCACGGATCTATTAAACAATACGTCCTTTTAAAAATAAAAATAATGCCCCCAACCCCAGCCTTCACTTTGGCTTCTTCAACATCCATGAAATATCCATAAATACACCCCTCTGTTTAGTACACCCTGCTGCAGGGTGTATGAGGTTCCCAGTACAGGTCAGGAAAGTGTGTTTGAATCTTGTGTTTATATGAGTAGCTCCAAACATCTAGCAGTCTCCAAGAGACCAAATATGTCTGAAAAAGCACAAACCTGAATACCTGAATGTGCAGAAGGCGCTGCTCTGAAGGTGACACAACGGACAATAAGGTGCCAAAACTTTGGATGTTTTCATATTTGACATACTGAAAGATTTGTCCTATGAATTTGTGGAAAATCCAAAAATACATGTGGATCACAGTGACTTTAGTCACCTGAGGAAAAGCTGATTTACAGAGATCTGTTTCCTGGATAAAATAAACTTTATCTTCATAAAGCTCTCAGTGCTGAAAAAGGTTTCTCACCGATTTTCAGTTTTTCCTCCTCTGTAGCAGAAACTTCTCCATCCCCTCACTTTGAAAAACATTGATCTTTTCTCTCCAATGTCCCCGAAGCACAACAGAGGACAATTTCCGTTTTCACTTTAAGTGATTTTTTCCTGTAGAAAACCAGTTCAGCTTCTTCAGGCTGCTGAGGACAGGTGGTTTACCTTCACACTTGACACATGTGTGAAAACAAAAAGCCAAAGGTTGTTCCACTGTAACTTAATGCTTTAGTTTTTCTCATCTCAGGCTAATATCAGAAAACAAGGTGTCATGGGATTCCTAAAAGCTGGATCCAGGCTCTTACAGTTGAAGAGAAAAAATAAGTTACATTTTAAGGGATAAACGAAGTTGGAAACAGGCATTGTAAAATGAATAATGGATTGCTTTATTACCATTGTAAAAAACACAAAAAACGTTTTTACAGTTTCAGATTTTTACAGTTAGCCCTGTGATGGACTGGTGATCTGTCCAGGGTGTTTCTCCATTTTTCACCCTATGAGAGCAGGGATAGACTCCAGCAACTGAAATTGGACATGCTTTAATTACATGTATGGTTTTAGACACACGTGGCAAAATATTTTTTTTCAAAAATGTTAGAGTTTCTCAGACTAAAATTTACTTCTAGTAAAAGATTTGATTTTTTTCCAAAATGAGGTTTTCCTGCCCACTACTGGTCATCACCAAGAAACAGGACAGGGTCAAACTCCCTGAAAGCATGGGGAAGAAACATTGAAAACAACCTCAAAAAGGAGAACCCACCCTCTGAGCTCTTCTAGATGGAGGAAGTTTGGTCCTCATAAGCTTTACTTTATTGCTGAGTGTTTTAGCATTAGCAGCCATTGCCTTTGAGGAAGTCCTCTAATTGCTGGGCCTGTAACAGTTCTGCAGACACAAGCACAGATGGGAAAAAGAAAACCAGGGGAGATGCGTCAGGCTTCAGCAGCCAGTCTGAGAGGACAGATGTTCTGTGTGGAGGTTTTAGAGGCCTTCAACTCTTTAGGAACTTTGAAAAACTGATGGGAAATCCCCTTTTCATATGGTAAAAGGTCATGTGATCTGCGAAGAGCTTATTCGGACTGCTGTCAACCCAGTGGTGGCTGTAATGTGTAAAAAAAAAAAACAGCAATGCTGCTGTGCCTGATATTCTCCAACCACACACACTACCATGACAGTGTCACTTTGCTGAGACTAGAGTTATATATAAACACAGAGAGCAACCTGACCACCTGCATCTCTGTCTGGTACTGTGGTGCCAGAGCTGCGGACCGGAAGAGCCTGCAGTCGGTTGTTAAAACAGCTGGTAGCATTATCACGGGTGTCTTCCCTCACCATAGAACATCTTTCACAAGCGATACATCGGTAAGGCCTCCTGCATCGTGCGTGACTCCTTCACATGGACTGTGTGGGGGCTTTTTCTCCCACAAGCGCTCAGACTCCTCAGCACACTGCCTGCCCATGCCACCCCCCCTCAAAAAACACACACACATTACTGAACTGTGATCAACTTTCCACATTGCACTTTCCACATCACTTCTTTTCTAATGTACATGCAACTACCTGCACAAAACACATCCGTGTTATACACTGAGTTCTGCATTTTTATAAACTGATGGTATATTTATTTATTTTGAAAAAGACCGCTGCTGGTCTTTTGCACATATGAAGCATGTAAATACATTCCAGTATTATTGAATTCCTCCTGACTGCTGATGGAAATTTTGCCCATTTTTTTTGTATGTTAAAAAGGACTTTGTACCATATTGCCCATCCTTGTACCAAATTGCACATTTGTACCTCTAATTAAAAAAGTGTACATTTATAGATTTTTTTTTTACTCTGTCCTTTTTATTCTGGTATATCTGGAGTTTATACACATTTTTCTCCTAAAAATTACCAGGCCTTTGTAAAATGGACGACACTGTCTCGTGGCAACTGTTGATGGAGCCTTGACATCTTGCCTCAGCCAATCGCAGGCGAGATACACTTTACGGGCCAATCGGGTTCGAGGTGAAAAAAAGAAAGCCGAGAGTGGCCGAAGTGTCGCCGAGCGGTTCCGGAGGATCAGCCGAAGCTTTAGTTCATACGCAACAGGGCGCAGCGGCAGAGAGGAGTCCTGCGTGGCGACTTCAAGACTAAATCATCGCATTAAGTCAGGCAGCGCACAAAATATGACTGGGCTTGTGCTCCTGGGTTTAACGCTGCTGTTTACGGCGGACAGCCTGGCGCTCATCAGGTGAATGATGCGTTTTGTCCGTCTCTCTGTCTGGCGGTTTATTCTCTGCTTACTTTATTTTACATGCTTTAATAAGAGAAAAACAATAAGACAGCAAGGCAGATGCAGTTTTGCCGTCTTGCAGCTGGTGTGGTCCGGATACTTTTTAAGCCTGCCTGATGTTTTAAAAGCGGTAGTCGCTGGAGTTTGGTGTTCATGTTAATTTCTGTCTGTCTGTCTTCCTGCCGCGGCTTCAGAATCCCTCTGCACAAAACGCGCACAGTGCGCCGCCAGCTGGCCGATAACGGCCTCACCCTGGAGGAGCTGAAGGCGAGGGCCAGAGAGTCTGCAGAGACTGCCTGGCAGGATACGCCCTTCAGGACCGGCGCCACAGTCTCTCCCTCCGCCACAACCCCGGCCCCGCCGCCTGCAGAGAAACTCACCAACTTCATGGACGTAAGCAGCCCCCCCCACAGCCTCCTTAAACTGCTTAAAAGTCACTTTACCCCTCAGACTGATTCTTGTGATTTACATGACCTTTCTTCAGTGGTCTCGTCTATGAAAGGTTGCCTTAGTGTATGCTGACCTATAACTCTTAAGTCTAGGGCCATGTGGATCTTGACCTTGGAGTTGACCCAGCTTTATAGTGTTGATGCACAGTCGGCTCTAGGTTAAATCCAGAAATCTTATCCATGCAGCTCCAGGTGTTTTCTGACCCGGGCTCTCCTTTACACCTGAATTTAAAGGGCCACGTATCTCCTGAAATCTGTTGTCCTGGAAAAGCTTGTTTATGAGCGGCCAAGGGTGTTATCAGACCTGTTTCATGAAGGTCCATGGGTGTCCTGACCTCTAATCCATTCTAAAAACCTGATTAGTGAATGTTTACGTGTGTCCAGACCTAGTGGATATCCTGAAATTTTATTTCTAAAAAAGAGTGTGTGCTGTCTTTGAGCTTATTACTAACATTGTACCCAGAAAGCCCTTGTAGGTGTCTGTGGGTTTTCTATCGTGTATCTTCATGTACAGGCTGAACACCTTGAGCGGTGGCTGACCCAGAGGTTTCCCCTGTGTTTTGCTCTGTAGGCGCAGTACTTCGGCGTGATCAGCATCGGCACCCCCCCTCAGGAGTTCACCGTGCTGTTCGACACGGGCTCCTCTAACCTGTGGGTGCCCTCCATCCACTGCTCCTTCTTCGATCTGGCCTGCTGTGAGTAACAAGGTTTTTGCGAGTTGTGTTAGAATTTTTTTTTTTTCTGGCTGAAAACTGTCCAGCGTGTTCAAGCGGTTTCATCTTCTGCATCTGTATCTTATGGCTGATCTGTTTCCAATCCATTTAGTCTGTTCACACATATATGGTATAAGCCAATGAGGGCATATGCTTAAACACACTTCTGTTTCAAGTGTGTTTAAGGTCTTGTGGTGTGTTTAAAGGTGGCTGATATGGTAAAAATGAAATACCACAATACTTTTTTATTGTTGTTTGTAATTGTGGCTAGCAAACAGCTTTCAGGTGCATTACCACCGCTGTGGAAAAATACATTTTCCACTAGACATTAGCTTTTACAATTTATGTGAATTTTGCATTGTCATAGACTGACCCCCAACCATCACACAAACACGCTCACTCCATTCTGCTGCTGTCTGTGGTCAGAGAGCTCAAACAAAGCAAACCAGCTTCTAACTGCTTTAAAGAAACTGCTGAATTGTTTTCGAAGGTGTGATATTGTGAACTTCACAGCAGCTCTGTCTTGCTCTACATGGCTTGCCTAGCTGTGTGAGGCGAGTAACGGCTTCTTGCAAAACTGTTTCCTAACAGAGGCTGACATCTCTTTTTGCTTTGTTTTGCCACATTCTCAGGGATCCACCATCGTTACAACTCTAAGAAGTCCAGTACATACGTAAAGAACGGGACCTCGTTCTCCATCCGCTATGGTAGAGGCAGCCTGTCAGGCTTCATCAGCCAAGACACGGTCAACGTGAGTCTCCCAGAGCCCAGCAATGCTCAGCACACGCCACAAACAGCCACACACTACTAAAACACGCCTCATGTACATTAACACACAGTAAACACACTTTGCATGGGCTATTTTAGTGTCCTGGCTCGCACCCGATAGTTCCTCCTCCTCATAACGCCACGATCTGCGTGTTAGTTTTGTAGTTTCGTTGCAGAATAACTCATCATTCTTTGTAATTACGTGAATAATACATCATTGGGTTAAACTGATCAAAAAAGAACAAAACTATTTGATCAAACAGGTGGAGGTGGGCTGGCGATATATTGAATATACTTGATGTATTGCGGCTAGTTCTGTGAGCTATAGATACTGAAGGGGAGTTTGTTCCACCGGCTGCCAGCACAGTGACCAGTCACCATGTATAGTTTCAGCTCTTTCACCACCAGCTGACCAGCTCCTGCAGATCTAAGAGGCTTACCAGGAATATGTACTTCAAACGAATCAGACGTGTACTTAAGACCCAAACCATTGAGTGACTTGTACACAATGGGAAATGCTTTGAAATTGATTCTGTACTGAACTGACATCAGTGCAAGGACCTGAGACCTGGAGTAATGGGATCTCTTTTCTTGGTTTTAATTAGAGCATTTTGAATGAGCTGGAGCTGCCTAATGGACATTTTGGGAATCGCTGTGAGCGTTGCAATAGTCAACCCTGCGTCATGTTTGGATACAAAGTCTCTAAATTTGGGAAGGTGCCAAAATGCTGATTTTGTGACACCTTTGATGGGATCACCAAAACTAAGGTCTCCAGCCATGATCATGCCAAGACTCTTAAGTCTTGAGTGCTCTAGATTCCAGGTGGGCACTAAGAATTGATCTTCCCTCTTTATTTCCAAACAAGAGAGTCTCCGTTTTGTCTTTATTTAATTGGAGAAAGTTTTGATACGTCCATCTTTATTGAGGCACTGACACAATAAATCTGTTGGACCAAAGTCACGTGGTGAGAGAGCTAGATAGATCTGAGTGTCTTCTGCATAGTTATGATAGGACACATCATTCTCCTTAAGAATTTGACCTGGAGGAAGCATGTACAGGTTCAACAGGACAGGTCCAAGAATGGACCCTTGAGGCACTCCATGGGGCATGGTGGTTTTCTCCAGTTCACGTGTGCCGATCGAGACAAAATAACCCCTGCCTTCCAAGTCTGCCAAGTCCGACCTGGCCAGCGGAATATACCTAAGAGCCCAACCCAGTTTTCAAGTCTGTCTAGCAGAATGTTCTGGTCAACAGTGTGAAAGGCTGCACTCAGATCTAACAGCACTAGTACAGTTATTTTACTTGCACCTGTATTCAGGTGAACATCATTTAGTATCTTAACAAGAGCAGTTTCTGTACTGTGATGTTGAAGGAAACCTGACTGATAGTCATCAAAGAAACAATTTGTGTCCAGGTAGTTACTGATTTGATTAAAAACTACTTATAATCACTTCCTCAGGAGGCGTTTAATAACTGTGGTTTTCAGCAGCGCTGGAAAAATGAGTTCAGTGAGCCATTTACGATATGCAACAGGTCCTGCGCTAAGCTACTAAAAACACTATTTAAAAAGTGTGAAATGTCCAAGAAGCATGTAAATTGTTTAAGATTAAGCACTATTTCACTATCTCATAGAGTACTAACATCTATAAGATCAGACTCGGACATGATGGGCATGTTAGTTCTGTGGGTTGAGTCGTTCAGTGTCAGTTAGATCCAACATTATGTCTCATATTCTCAATGTTGTGTTTTAAAAAAAAAAGATATAAATTTGTTGCATTTTGAAACAGTAAGGAACTCTGAACGCATTGCCCAGCATAAGGTTGAGGAGATGCATTGTGGGAAGCATAAATGCGGTTCTGTATTTTAGCAGGGTGTTATGAAGAGTCTTGCATTTTGCAGTCTGAATTCATATTAGGGACTGAAAAAAAAAAAAAAAAATATATATATATATATATTTTTTTTTTTGGTAGGGGGCGTCACAACTCACCTCTCACTTTCAACACATTCAAACAGTTTTGCCTTTTTACATTGCTCTCCTGTCAAAAAAAATTATACTTAATGTTTTTTTTTTCTTCAGTCATCTCATTGCTACTGCGGTGAATTGACTGGAACTGCTGGGTTTTGTTTATTTATGAGGGATTTATTATGATGTCTCTTCAGACATCATTTTCTGAAACTCGGGACTCAAAGTTTGTTTGGGTTGATTTGGGTCGGATGGCGAGGTGTGGGTTTGGTCAGACTGGGCTTGGACAGGAAGCTCTAGGGTTGTTTGAGCTCTGAGAGAAATTTCAAGCCCAACTGAGGCTGCGGTTTTTGTGTTCAGGTGGCAGGGCTGGACGTGACCGCGCAGCAGTTTGCCGAGGCAGTGAAGCAGCCTGGCATCGTGTTCGCAGTGGCACGGTTTGACGGAGTGCTCGGCATGGCATACCCCGCCATCTCTGTGGACGGAGTGAGGCCAGTGTTCGACTCGGCCATGGCTGCCAAACTCCTGCCCCGAAACATCTTCTCCTTCTACATCAACAGGTCCGTGTTTTACCGGTGTCCTGGCGGATATTGTCTGGAGGCGGGCACAAACATACTACTCTAACAATAGAAGCCCAGAGAACTGTTGAGACAGAGAGACAGAGACACCTCGTCCTGGAGTGTAGACACACACTCGCACGCAGAGACAGCGAGAAAGGCCCGTTCATGCGTTTCTGTTGTTTAACAGCTATTGGCAGAGATAACAAACAGTCATGACCTGTCAAATGCAGACATTTTGAGATTACAACATTTAAATTCTCCATATCGTTCCGCTTCATTTATTAGGAAACACTCCTGTTGACAGTTGAAGGCTTAGGGTAAAATGGTTGACTGCATTCTAACTTGACCTTCAGCAATGATTTCACTTCAGAAATGTGGCAAAAAGTCTCATGTGGTGTGATTGTTCCTCAAACTGAAGACGAAATGCTCTTGTGCAACTCTGTTTCCCTTATCTGTGGTTCCTCCTATCTGGCTGGGCTGTTTGCTCCTAGAAGGTGTAGAAAGACCTGTGGGGAAAGCCTTGTGGTGAAAGAAAGCTGTTGTGCCTCAGACATGTGACTTAGAGAGAGCGAGAGAGAGAGAGACAGAGAGACGTGTGACTGACTGATAGTGCGGCTTTTGTGTAGAGCAGCGGCTGCCAGGGTGTAATTTTGGGGGGGGGTTTATGTCTGCCTGCCTGATGAAATTAGTGGGAAGGTTGAAATGTAGAAATGTGTAGAAACACCAGTTTTAGTCACAGGACTAATAATGTACATCAGTTTTTAACCCTTGTTGTTAAACTAGCTGATTCTTCACTTTGTGCTGGTCTGTGGAATGAGTGGCCAGTGTTTGGGCCAGATTTTGTGGCAGTAATGGTGCCGTTTGCCGTATATTATCAATACGCATATAATCACTAATTCCTGTAGTGGTAAATCGAAACAAAACCAGAAAAAAATATTTAATTCTTTTAACACGCTTTCATTGTTTGACCCTTTGACCCATCAGTGGATACGCAGTCCGAAGCCCAGCTGCTGTTTGATGCTCTGACAGTGATTGTAGCTTTTTCATTTAAAAAAACTTTTAAAAGAAACTGCAGGATGGCCCAAAATCTCTTATTTTGAGTCAAGTTTGTGTAAAGACAAATGTTGCACAAAATAATGATTTTAAACATTTAAGTCCTTGATCAAAAACACGTTCATGAGTCTTTGTTAGTATTCATTATTTTGACAGTTATTCATTGGATCATGTGAACATTTAAATCCAAACACTCAAAATAAGATTTGCCACAGAAACGCATTTAGGTCTTCCATGACTGGTCAAGGTTTGTTGATTGCTAGAAGGCCATTTGCATGATGTAACCTCAGAAAGACGACCAATAATGATTAACATGCAGCACTTCATACTGAAACGTGTGTGTGTGTGTGTGTGTTTAGGGATTCTGCAGCGGAGATCGGGGGAGAACTGATGCTGGGAGGTTTCGATGAGCAGTACTTTGAGGGAGATCTTCACTATGTTAACGTCACTCGTAAGGCCTACTGGCAGATCCAGATGGATGAGTATGCATGTCTCCGTTTTTCATTAAGTGCTTTTGGCCAAGCGTGCAAGTATATTATGGCTGTTTCATTTTGAGTAGTGAATAATTTGTTTGTTCAGTAAACTGCAGTTTTATTTTGCTAGTCTGTTCTGCAGGCCTCCGAGTGAACAGGCCTCCTTTTTATTGATATAATCAAAAAAATATGGATTTGAAATGAACTGATTTGAATTGACTTGTTTAAAAAAACCCAATTCAAATCAGTAAAAAAATATGATAAAAAATGTGAATGTTTATCTTAAAAACCTTTTAAAATAGAATTGGCAAGTATTTTTGGAATATGTAAAAAAAAAAAAGAAAAGTATGCATGCAAATATGTAAGCCCCACAGTTTTTCTCTCTAATGAAAATTTGTTCCTGCACACCACTGTTCAAATTAACCCGCAGTCCTCGCCACATGAGGGTCATTGTTTTTGCCGTATGACTTTTCCTCCTCAGACTTGTGAAATTAGCTCATCTTTAAACTTTTCAAGGAAGTTGGAGCTTGAAAAACATTCCTGCGTTTAGGCCTCAATTAGACAATTGCGGATTTCTTTAAAGGAACAGAAAAACACTTTTCCACTGCGTGGCCAATCAGTCTAGATGTGTCTGGAGTCCAAATTTTTTTGTTCCAGATTTTTGGCTACACTCAGTCAGTAGTCACCCAAATCCCCCATAATCCTCTGGACCCTCAAACCTCATCCAGATCTGCATTAAGGTGGATCAG
>JBBPCX010069598.1:0-10973 GCA_037974365.1 Hydrocynus forskahlii | reverse complement strand
GATACAGTGTGAGGATACAGTGTGAAGATACAGTGTGAAGATACAGTGTGAGGATACAGTGTGAAGATACAGTGTGAAGATACAGTGTGAGGATACAGTGTGAAGATACAGTGTGAGGATACAGTGTAACGATACAGTGTGATGAAACTGTGTAATGAAACGGAGTAATGAAACAGTGTGATGGAACTGTGATGATACAGTGTAATGAAGCAGTGTGATGAAGCAGTGTGATGAAACTGAGTGATGAAACTGTGTAATGAAACGGAGTAATGAAGCAGTGTGATGGAACTGTGATGATGCAGTGTGATGAAACTGTGTAATGAAACGGAGTAATGATACAGTGTGATGGAACTGTGATGAAGCAATGTAATGAAGCAGTGTGATGAAACTGAGTGATGAAACTGTGTGATGGAACTGTGATGATACAGTGTGATGAAACGGAGTGATGACACAGTTTGATGCACCTCCCTCTGTAGCTTGTACAAATGGTGCGAAACAGTGTGATGAAATGGTGCGATGATATGAGACGATGATATAGGGTGATGAAGCGGTGCGATTAAGCGGTGTGAAGAAACAGTGTGAAGAAACAGTGTGAAGAAACAGTGTGATGAAACAGTGTGATGATACAGTGTGATGGAACTGTGATGATACAGTGGGATGGAACTGTGATGATACAGTGTGATGATACAGTGTGATGGAACAGTGTGATGAAACAGTGTGATGAAACAGTGTGATGGAACTGTGATGATACAGTGTGATGATACAGTGTGATGAAACAGTGTGATGGAACAGTGTGATGGAACTGTGATGATACAGTGTGATGAAACGGAGTGATGTACCTCCCTCTGTAGCTGGGCATTGTCTTCTGGAGCCTGTAGAATCTCAGCAGTTTTCAAGTTCTCTACAGTCTCTTGTAAGCCTGAAGCTGGATCTTTATTTTCCTCTTTCCCCTTAGTGGAGAACATAAACAAATTTAAATAACTGTGTGTAGTATCTGATTTCATTGCATCGTTCCACTTAATAAGTATCATAGAACAGGAGGCTACTTCACTGGCTGCAGGGAGAATGAGAACTCTCTTGGCTCTCTCGGTGTGATGAAACTGTATGGTGAAACATTGTGATAAAGTAGTGTGATGAAACAGTGTGATAAAACAGTGTGTGATTATACAGTGCGATGAAACGGTGTGATGAAATGGGGCAATGTGAAGAAACAGTGTAATGATACAGTGTGAAGATACAGTGTGAAGATACAGTGTGAAGATACAGTGTGAGGATACAGTGTGAAGATACAGTGTGAGGACACAGTGTGAAGATACAGTGTGAAGATACAGTGTGAGGATACAGTGTGAAGAAACAGTGTGAAGAAACAGTGTGAAGAAACAGTGTGAAGAAACAGTGTGAAGATACAGTGTGAGGATACAGTGTGAGGATACAGTGTGAAGAAACAGTGTGAAGAAACAGTGTGAAGATACAGTATGAAGAAACAGTGTGAAGATACAGTGTGAGGATACAGTGTGAAGAAACAGTGTGAAGATACAGTATGAAGAAACAGTGAGAAGATACAGTGTGAAGATACAGTGTGAAGAAACAGTGTGAAGAAACAGTGTGAAGATACAGTATGAAGAAACAGTGTGAAGATACAGTGTGAGGATACAGTGTGAAGAAACAGTGTGAAGAAACAGTGTGAAGATACAGTATGAAGAAACAGTGAGAAGATACAGTGTGAAGATACAGTGTGAGGATACAGTGGGAAGATACAGTGTGAAGAAACAGTGTGAAGAAACAGTGTAAAGAAACAGTGTGAAGATACAGTGTGAAGAAACATTGTGAAGATACAGTGTGAAGAAACAGTGTGAAGATACAGTGTAACGATACAGTGTGAAGATACAGTGTGATGAAACTGTGTAATGAAACGGAGTAATGAAACAGTGTGATGGAACTGTGATGATACAGTGTGATGAAGCAGTGTGATGAAACTGAGTGATGAAACTGTGTAATGAAACGGAGTAATGAAGCAGTGTGATGGAACTGTGATGAAGCAGTGTGATGAAACTGTGTGATGGAAATGTGATGATACAGTGTGATGATACAGTGTGATGAAGCAGTGTGATGATACAGTGTGATGGAACTGAGTGATGAAACTGTGTAATGAAACGGAGTAATGAAGCAGTGTGATGGAACTGTGATGATGCAGTGTGATGAAACTGTGTAATGAAACGGAGTAATGACACAGTGTGATGGAACTGTGATGAAGCAGTGTGATGATACAGTGTGAAGAAACTGAGTGATGAAACTGTGTGATGGAACTGTGATGATACAGTGTGATGAAACAGAGTGATGACACAGTGTGATGCACCTCCCTCTGTAGCTTGTAGAAATGGTGCGAAACAGTGTAATGAAATGGTGCGATGATATGAGACGATGATATAGGGTGATGAAGCGGTGCGATTAAGCGGTGTGAAGAAACAGTGTGATGAAATGGTGTGATGATACAGTGTGATGATACAGTGTGATGATACAGTGTGATGATACAGTGTGACAAAACAGTGTGATGGAACAGTGTGATGAAACAGTGTGATGGAACTGTGATGATACAGTGTGATGGAACAGTGTGATGGAACAGTGTGATGGAACTGTGATGATACAGTGTGATGAAACGGAGTGATGTACCTCCCTCTGTAGCTGGGCATTGTCTTCTGGAGCCTGTAGAATCTCAGCAGTTTTCAAGTTCTCTACAGTCTCTTGTAAGCCTGAAGCTGGATCTTTATTTTCCTCTTTCCCCTTAGTGGAGAACATAAACAAATGTTTGTAGTATTTGATTTTATTGCATTGTTCCGTTCCTGTTAATAAGTAACATAAATCAGGAGGCTACTTCACCGTCTACTGGGAGAATGAGAACTCTCTTGGCTTTAATTTGTCTCAGATTTGTATTTCTTTCTCTCTCTGCCCATTCATGCACATTATTAGATGATTATTAATGAGAGGGACGTTTTTAGTCAGACACTGCACTATAAAACACAATGCTGGAAATGCCTCCATTTTATTATTGAGAACATATTCTTATTTGCAAGCAACAAATCAGAAGCACATCCTAGCATGAAAGGAAAGTTCCTGAGTTTCTTTCATAGAAATCGTGATGTGAAAAAAACAGGTCCTTGGGGTTGTTTTAATGAAACAACTCAAATGGAACGGTGTGCTGTACCTCACTCTGTAGCTGGGAGTTACCCAGTTGCACCGCAGCAGTATTTTGGGACTCTTGCCAGATTGACACCGGCTCTTTCTCTTCCACCTTGTCCTTGATCAAAAACATGAAAAGAAAAAACATTTACTGCATCATTCCATCAGCAAATAATAATATGGATGACAGAGGTGAAAACTTCAGTGGGCTTCAGTTAGCCTCAGATTAAATTTTTTCTCTAAATCTTTCTCTTTCCTTGCTCATTCATGTGTCAGGCTCTGCACTGTCTAACACATTTCTGGAATCTATCTTTTATAAATGGTTATTATTTAAAGCCACAAGCCAGAAGCACATATTGGGGAGAAAGAAAGGTTAGTTGCTCTTTACAAAAGAACCTGCGATGCAGTCTTACTGTGGAATATTTACAGATTAACTACAGGGCCAAGTAATTACTAGTATATTTGGACTTGAGATTTGATGCTGGCCAGTCCAGATTACATTAAGAGCAATCTTGCATGATTTTTAAGATGGGAAAGGATAGAATGAGATAAATATAAAGTAAAGCAACCCCTTATAGTCACACGTGAACACACCACAGCACACAGCGTGAACTTCTTTCTCTGTATTTAACTCATTCACCAAGTGAAGCAGGGGGCTGCCACCAATGAGAGGCGCCCGGGGAGCAGTGTGTGAGGACGGTACCTTACTCAGGGGAACCTCAGTGAGGCAGCGTTGGGATTCGAACCCACAACTTTCTGATTGGAGGGGCAACTGCCTAACCACTAGGGCAACTATGTGCTTTCTGTTTGACTTTTGATTGAACTTTTGCTCCACCACTGTGGCTGGCAGAGCAACAGTCACGCTGGCCGGTGGTGTGCAGCAGCTTGTGATCAATATTACATTATTTGTGTGTTCTGTGCTTTATCTTGTATGGTGCTGCAGGTCCAACTGCGTAACGAAAATCTGAGCTACACTTCCTGAATGGGAAGGGAATGCCTTCATGCTACTCTCACTTTTTCAAAAATATCTTGTCATATCTTGACATCCTGCCGTTTTTCTTTTTTTTTTTCCTGGCACAAAGTCAGAGCAATCTGTACCAGAAAAGAGTTGAAAGTGATTGTTGCCCAACTGGCGATTTTTACTGGTCAACTTTTGTTCTATTTGGTCTCAGAGACCCTTCACAAAGTTGCACAACCTAATGTAAATTTCACACTGAAATTAGCACACGCTGTTAACAGCAAAGTCTCGGACAAGTTTTTCGTGTTCACCTTTTCTTCCTCTTAATTTTTTTTAAATTTAATTTTATAGTTATTCCGGCCTATCAGCAATAAGTCTGACTGGGGCTGAATATCGACTATTAAATTAAATTAAACAGATAAAAAATATGTGAAATTGCACTTCATTAAAAAATAGTTTTTGCTCGGATTTTTTCATGGAAATCCATGAAGTGACTCAACAAACTAGAGTGCTGTACCTCAGTCTGCAGCTGTGAGTCGCCTTCTAGAGTCTGGATTATCTCCACAGTGTTCTGGGTCTCTGCAGCGTCTTGTAAAGTCGACATTGTCTCTGTCCCTTCCACTTTGTCCGTGATCTAGAAAAGGAGCAGGCAGTGACGTAAGAAAACTGGAATAAATATTTGTAATGTCAGTTAGACTGTGCTTGCCCGTGAGTAACAGTTAACACTGGTAACTGTTAATGAAACTATGATTAATATGAAGAAAGCATTTAGTGCACCATTGTTTCAACAAATATCGTATGGATAACAGAGGAGGTTATCAGGTTTATGGTATTTCTTTATGTTTCTCTACATGAGTCACCAATCAGTCACAAACCCACTGACAGCGGAAGTGAAAAACACTGATTGAATAACAGTGGCGCCTGTCGGAGGGTCGGGTTTATCATTCGGCAAGTGTACCCCAACCTTAACCTTTTTCTAGGCTTAGCAAAGGAAATAATCCTGCTAGACTTTCTAAAATTAGATGGGAAGACGTCACTAATAAACTAGGCTACGGTTCTAATCTTTTTAAACCAGGGAAAAGAGAAACTAGTGGCAGGAAACAGGCTGGCAGTGTCTCAGTTTTAACTTTTGGAAAGAGGAGCTGCTCAGTCACCTGAATGGAAAGAAAGGTCAACTACAACCATATTGTGTGTAAGAGTACATCGCATTACTAACTCTGTCATGCCTAAAACCATTAAATAACTTCATCTCGTTTTGTTCAAGTTTTAATGGAAATGTGTAACACTCACATCACCGATTGTTGTGTTGCATCTTTGCACGCGAGTGATTTTGGGATCCTCCAAAGGCGCCGTCGGAGACGCCTGTGGAGAAACAGAAGCACAGAACAGGTCTGCGGCTGGAGCTCTGGATGGTCTTGAAAATCTTTTTGTTGTTTCGAGGTCATCAGAAAGGTCAGAGGAAAGCCGGCCGGTTCTCACCTCCACAAATTCGCTCCTTTCAGGAATGGCACCCTCGTGAGCATCTGCAGCGGACATTTCTGCAACACAGAATCAACACGATGTGAATCAGAATGAAAGACCCGTCCTGGTCACGCGTCTGGCCTTGGGTACAGTTCTGATGTTCTAAGGGTTCTCGTTCGCCTGTGTCTCTGCGTCATGGGCTCCTTATCAAAGCCTAGCCACCCAGTTTAGAAACCACTCTGGTGTTATCATGGCAGTGCCATTACTTTGAATCATGGGATTGGACAGTGTTATCACTCGCAGAGAGGAATGTTCCAGTTAAAACCCCTCAACATGCTGATGCCCTCATGCCAAAGCACAATACCAGGGGAGCACGGGACACAAGTTAATGCATTTTGGGTTTTGATAAATAACTCGCACAAATGAAAACTTTGTTAGGAGGACTTACTGTCTGTGAACAATCCTTCTAAAAAATAGTGTGAATGCAGAAGTGAGAAGCGAGGTGGGTGCAGTTGTAACGGACTGTGGCAGTCACTTGAAAAGTCTGGTAAAATGACGCAAACACAAATAATTCTACACAATTCTTTATTGTTTAAGAAAGATTAGCAGACCAAAAGTATATGCATCAAAATAAATGATTGCAGAGGGAAGTGCAAATTGCTACATGTAGATACGAGATTACATTGTTCTGCCTGAACTTCTTTAACTACACAAAAAATATTTACTTTCTCCGCTTAGGTGAGCAGGTGATGGACTTCAGCAGGAAACCTTGGCCCTATAATTACCACCGAAATTGTTTAAATTCTACAATATTTAAGTGCTTTTATCTTAAAATGTCACCTTCTATTCGATCTGTAATTATCTATCGTCATTTTGATACGTAAATTTGACAGCTCACACCAAGTAACATTAACTAAACTACAGCACGGACTGCAGGACTTGACAGAAGAAAGTAAATTTGTGGTCACCACACCAGAAATAGGCAGGTCAGGAGGCGAGGGGAGTCTCGAATAGAAACCGGCCTGTACAGAGTCAAGTGGGGGGCGTGTAATTACTCTAAAAGTAGAACTACGGTGTCCATGAAAAGTCTGGACCCACCTGACTGAATGTGTGTTTCAAAAATTGTAAATCACTTTTAACCATCTATCTTACTATATATACACTTACAGTATATACACACACACACACACACACACATATATAGTTAAAAGCTGAACATGTGTTTTGAACGTTAGCGTAGCATTTGGATTGCATATATATAGAATACTTTGCAAATTCATCTGAAAAAATTATATTTAATCACTATTTAGCTAAGCAACAAGCGTCTTCTAAAAAGTCCCACTAATATTACAGTAACTACATTAATAACACGTACATCAAATGGAATTTTTTTGTGTGCATTGCTGTGTTCACCATTTCCAGACCAGTTCTCCTCGTGGAAACCCAGTATTACTTGTAGATCCCACCAAATGGCAGACAATGGCAGATCAACTGCCTAGGTGCCTGTGACTTTTGCGCAGTATTGAAAAACATCTAAAACCTTGCTAAAATTCTATTATTTTATTAAAACTTCATAGATTTCATCTACAGGAAAAATGAATTTTAAGTGGCCAGAGTAATGAACAAAACAGCCCAAAATGCTTCATGATTGTTGAGGTACATAATTAGACTTATGGATTATTACAGCATATTATTTACCTTTTTTTTTTTCAAAGTAGGAAAGTAGGCTACACTCAAAGTATCAAACACATTTTGGGTGGCTAGGGTACATATAGCATGACAGCTGTATGACTGAATGAATACCAGTCATGACATGACATGGTAGTCTTGGGTTTCGTCAGGTAAACTGTGTTTACCTCTGAACACATGCTTATAGACGAGGCACAGCCTTTGTTTCAATAAAACTGGGTTTATGTAAGTCTGGGCCAAAATGGGCCATATTGCAATGAAAATTAGGATTCATCTTTATATTGTATGCCAGGGAACAGTGTTTGATGGAGGCTGCTTTCTTTTGAATCACAGACTCCTCTCCATCATCACACTACACCGGTTCTATTAGAGCCGGCTCAGGACACTAGCACAGAATCAGAGCACCTATAAGAATATTGCCCCAGAAATGTTGGACCACTAGACTATCACATCGTTACTGGAATGCTGCTCTTCTTTCTAAAAGGATAGATTCGTATTATAAGCCTTGTTGCTCACATTGGTATTCGTAAGTCACTCATGGGAACTAGGGGCTGAGAGTTGGTACCAAAGAGAAGTGATTCTTTGACCAAGATTCATGGGTTTGAATCTTACCTTCAGCATCCCAGCAAGACCCTTAACCCCAAGTTGCTCCAGGGAGACTGTTAGGGAATGGAAGTCACTTCGGATAAAACGTGCAGTGGCACCGATCGTCCACAAGGGGGAGGCCTTAGACAACATTTTGGAGAACTTGAGGGGAAACTAGACTGCTACACCTCTTTATTTTAACAAACTTTAATGAGAAAAGAAAAGGAAATGTGAGGCTACATGGGTTGCAATATTTTTTTAAAAGCTTTTAAATAAACTTTAATAAATGTAATATATGTACAGATTAGTTCCATGAGTCTTTACATGCAGAAGCGTTGAGAGAATTTTGGATGGATAGGCTGGGCTTTGTGCCCCTGTTGAGAACAGATTAAAATGCATAACCCCTTCACATGCTGCAAGATTGATACTCTAGCATCACCATTAAGCGATATTTAGAAGCTCTTATCCGACATATACCAGTGCTTAAAGTAGTCCACGTCTCACTACAAAACCAAACGCCTTAAATCTACCTCTTAAAATTACCTTCATTTTGAAAATTAAGAGGGAAAAGTGTACAGATTAAGGCTGATTAAATCTACTGAATTTTCTGCTTACATTTTCACATTTGCCCCTTAAATAATAGAACCTCCTGAATTAACGCCTTAAATTTAAGATTAAGAGGTTTCACACTCATGCCTTAAATCTAATTTTAAGGTCAAATTAAGGGGTCGGTTTCACAAATTAACGGACACTTTCATTCAAATGGGGCTGGTGTATTTTCAGGGCAAATAAAGGTCGGGTTAAGTACATTATGCTTTTCTTTGACAGGAGTTGTTTAGGTGTAACTTGACTTAAGTTTAGTTTTATGGGTTGAAGAGCAGATCTGGACTCGAGCACTGATGTTCGTCGCTATGGATAATAGTGTCAGCTAAATGCCGTAAATGTACATTTTAATGCATAGCTGTTACCGACCGACAGCCAATAGCGAACCTCCTATGCAAATCAAGGCTTCCCGTCGTGCTTTGCTGCATGATTCACGCTGAATAAGACTGATATTTTGCGTAAACTGCGAAACATTTTGCGAAAAATGCAGAAAATATTTTGGGAATGTGTTATTATACTTCAAATGACATACAGGAGAAACGGGATAAATATATTACAGACTACCGTCCTCGAGTTCCTATTCAGTTCTTGGAGGTATATAAAGCCTGGTGGGAGCCATATTCTCGGCTGGTCCGAAGGTAGTGGGTATTTACAAGATTGCTACAGTCAGTTTCAGAATCCTTGTTTCTTCTCTCCCCTCTCCCATTGCCAACCTTGACTAGCCTTTTACTCATTTGCAGAAAATACATGTTTATCTCATGCATATGTTGTTTACAGTGTATATTTGTTTTTTTCAGAAGTGATTCAAAGTTACATGTCACTGCACGTTGGAATTATATTAACTGTATGTGACCATCTTGGACCTTGAAGAGACGCAAACAGGTTCCTCTCCATGTCATTGTGAATGAATTCTGCCTGCACAGTCAGTGGGGTCAGCATATCATGTCCAATAGTACTCGCAAATTTTTACCGCAAGTGTTCTGATGTACTAATATGGAATGGATGGTGTGGCTTTTACAATTCCACCTTGTTTCCACATTTTTTGTAGAAATGCTGTAACCTTCCTGCCGCACACCACATCCAGGACTGCAGATCTCTTTGGGTGCCTGGACAGAAATGGTGGAAAAGCAGAGACGTTTTGATGGATGTGAGCGATGAGCAGGTCTGTTGCATAAGAAGGTTTATATGTGAAGGAACTGTTCTGGCCTGTAAGCCTGATGTCTATAATGGAGACTGAGGCAACGCTACACAGAGACACGTTTTCGTGTTGAAGAATCAAGTGAAGAATCCTTTTGTCAACAATATCTGCAGACAGAAGTTGAAAATGAGAAACTGCACTTGATTTCTTTTCTTTATTTGCCTTTAAATGGGTTCATCACTGTGCAATGAGATTTTTAAAATTTCAGTTAAACTTGAAACAGGTTTGGGAAGCACTACTTTTACATAAAAATGGAACAATGCAGCAAGAGTTTTCGTCTCCTCCTGGATTTCCTCTGTTTTTGCGAATTGTTAGACTAAATGGTTTTAGATTCTCATTCAAACGATAAAACAAGAGGAACATAAGGAAACACAAAGGAAGTTTAAAATATAACGGAAAATGTTGGTAGCAGCAAAACAACTGCAATCAAATGGTCACTGTGAGTTGAGACGCGTCTTTCTCACTGCTCTAGTGGAATTAGTTACAGGGACAGTCTTACAGTCATTAGTTATAGGGACAGTCTTACAGTCATTAGTTATAGGGACAGTCTTACAGTCATTAGTTACAGGGACCGTCTCACAGTCATTAGTTACAGGGACCGTCTCACAGTCATTAGTTACAGGGACCGTCTCACAGTCATTAGATACAGAGACAGTCTTACATTCATTAGTTACAGGGATGGTCTTACAGTCATTAGTTACAGGGAAATAAACCTGGTTAACTGATTTCTTTTCACACGTTTTTCATTAAATAAAATAAAGATCACTTAAAACTGTGTTTACCGTGATATTTAAAAGTTTGAAAGCAGGAAAAATTAAGTGTACAAGTACACAAAAATGAAGGATATAAGGCACCGTGCATCGATTAGCTCCACAAAAGCTTCCCTTCTGCTGTGTGTGGTATTCACTGCACATCGACTTGGGGTTAACCTGCTGTCCCATCAGAAACTGCTGAAGCTTCCGTATGTCCACCACATCTCTGTTCTGACCTTCACTCTGAGAGGCACCAGCACCTGAAGGGACCGAGTGAAAAGAGACAAAATAATGAAGAGGATGGCTATATATATATATATATATATATATATATATATATATATATATATATCCACTGTGTACATATTCGCATAATTATATGGCTTTATATATACACGTGTATATTCACACACACAAATGTCTATATTTATATTTTTAGATTATTTGTATTGTTTTGCCAATATCAATAAAGGTTTATCTTATCTCTCCTTCATGTTCACTACCAAAAAAACACACCTTTTTGTTGGCTTGTCATTATGTTAAGGAAATA
>JBBPCX010069597.1:0-11237 GCA_037974365.1 Hydrocynus forskahlii | reverse complement strand
AGACCAGAGAAAAGCTGCTCTACACACACTACTGCACTCACAACACATATGGAGGCGTTTCTTATTTTTACACACACTACCTGCAATAGTTCAGAAAAGAATAGACACCTGTGCATTTTACACACACACTGCCACAAAATGTGCGTATATATATATTATATTGTATATGCTCGTACATCTGAGCGTGAACATCAAAAGAAGATATAATTTCGAAGACACCATTAAAGCTTTACAACAGAAGACTAATTGAGATTGAATAATAAACACTGGAATAATCTGTAAGAAACATAATTTTAATCACAGATATGGATCATAATCCTCCGTATCGATGTTTTACCGAGCCATGAAGCAAAACTGGATGGCTGGAAGTAAACATTATAAATGTTCTCGCCTATTTTTAGGAATTGAAAGTAAACAGTAGACGCCTGTTAATTAAACTCACCTCATTTAGACTTACCTGAAAACACACTTTTGTTATTTCATTCCCACCCATCATAAAGTTAGCACAAGTACTGACTGGAATTGCTTAATTAAGTGTAGAATAAATAAATATGTATTTTAATGAACACTTAATAGTTATTTTGACAGATAATCCAGACATAATAAAAGAGCTCCTGTTTACTTTCAGTTTCACCTTTATTGCTCTACCTGCACTGAGAGTTTATGTGTATTACATTGCATCCAAGATTATATGTATACTATATGTCCATAAGTTTGTGGACACAAGCCAGCCACACCTGTATGAGTTTACTGGACATCCCGTTCCACAACCATAGGCTTTTATATGCTTTATATACTTTGTGTTGTTGTTTCTTCTAGAGGTGGTTTGGTGTAACAGAATTTACCCACTACACTGCTCTGTGAGTTTGGTTGAACTACAGCTTCTTGGCTGAGCTGTTGTTGCTTCTAGACACTCCCATTCCACAATAGTAGCACTTATGGCTGGCTGGGGCAGATCTAACACGGTAGACATAACACAGACTAACACGTAAAGGTGGCATCCTATGATGGTGCCACATTTAAAGTCACTGAGCTTTTTAGTATGATTCCATTCTATTGCCAGCGTTTGCCTGTGGAGACCATATGGCCATATGTTGGAGGCCATGGCCATATGTTTGATTTTATACACATGTTAGCACTGTTTGTGATTTAAACATGGTGTCTACTTACTTTTGGTCACATACTGTCTTTGTTTTTTCACAATAACTGTATCACTCCACCGAACACAGATTTTTAAGTAACAACATTAGTGATATTCTACTTCAGCCCATTTGCAGAAACAGAAAGTGAGCACACTGGATAACTTCTACAAGATAATATTTGAGCTGCGGGGCATTTGGTCAGATTCTGAAAAAGAGTGTGACAGCAGGCCTACACCAAATCTCAAACCTGTCAGGAATGGGAGCGATTTAAACACCTGAAGTGAAAATGACCATACTGTCATACGTGAACTCACCACAGTCCACAGTGTGAACAGCACGAAATTCCTCCTCTGTATTTAACCCATTCACCAAGTGAAGCAGCGGGCAGCCAGGAACACAGCGCCCGGGGAGCAGTGTGTGAGGATAATACCTTACTCAGGGTTCCTCAGAGGTGCTTAGCAGTCCTGGGAATCGAACCTATGACTTCCTGATACCAGGGCAAACGCCCTAACCACGTCCTACCGACTGGAGTCAATGATTAAGAGCGGTGTCCACTTACTTTTGTCCACTTAGTGTATACTATACATTTTGTTTCCATCACGATAACTGTATCACTCCACGGAGCTCTGACTGTTAACAGATATAATTTTCTACTTCGGCTTGTACAAAAACAAAAAGTGAGTGTATTGGATAACTTCTATACGACAGTTTTTGAGTTTCAGTGCATTTGGTCAGATTCTGAAAAAAAGTGTGACAGCAGGCCTACACCAAATCCCAAATCTGTCTCTGGCCCTAAGGGAGCTTTGTGGTCTGCTGTCAGTTTCTGGAGTTAGAAACCCTCCTTACTGTTATACTGTTCTATAAAAGCAATAGACCACTCAAAGGCATGTGTTATTGGGAATAACATCCCGACTTATGATCTACACCCCTCTCGAGTTCTATTGCTGAAATAAAAGCCTGTTTTCAGTCCAGGGGACAGGCATGTGACACATCTCACAATACCAAACAGACACTTCTGCTTACGTTCACTTCACTTCCAAGAACGGAAGAACTAACAGGTACTAAAGCTCTCAGATAGTTCAACCTGTCACTGGTAAGACTGCAATCATACTTTTCAGTCATTCAAAATGTCATTCAACACAGATAATCAGAGGCCTTCAGACAGAAACAGTCAAAAAGTGAAGGAAATGCTACAGTGCTGATTTCTCCTATAGTTTACTTGATTTAATTAAACCTGTAGGTACGTATTGAAAAATTCGAGGTATCTATACTACCACAATTCCTGACTGTGGTGTAACATTGCAGCCAACTCATGGTTTCGATGCAGGACTCACAGTTTAATAAACTCATGATTTGTTCAACAAAGTAAGACTGAAAGCATTTCAATATTCTCACAATATTTAGAATTAAATTTTAATAAAGTAAAAAGTTTGGCCGTATGCAGTTGCGGCACAGGTTACTAATGAGACTAGAGCTGGAGACAGTTGGGGGGGGTGATCACATGGATGTGCTGGACTGGGCTGTGGAATGGCATTGGTTTAACACCATAAACAATGCAGTTACATCAAATATTATCAAACGAATGCATATTATGTACAATGCACCCAGCCACATTTTTGCATTGTGATTTACTGCTATACATTGTTATATACATTGTTAGAGCATGAATTCTCTACAGAACGAATGGACACAAATTCCCACAGAAACTCCAGAATCTTGTGGAAAGTCTTCCAAGAAGAGTGGGGGACCAAAAAGGGGGACCAACTCCATATTAAAGTCCACACCAATAGATTTCTAGCTGATGATCAGTAATGACCATGATGTCAATTAAATCAATAGATGGAACTGATCTTTTTTTTTTGGTCATTCTGCACTTTGATTCGTGACCTGAAACCCCGGTCCTACACTCCCGCTTCCTTTACACACAGCAGGTAGTCCTGTGACTGACCGTGACAGGCTAAAAAAGGAAAGCACATGTTCAGATCTAAAGGTCTTTTCAAACAGAGGATTTGGCTTATTAAACACTACCAAGAAGAAGAAGAAGCAAAAATAGGCATTGTGAGTGATAATGGCAGCAAGGAAGCTTTCATATCATTTCTCACAGAGGTGCTGCTGAAACTCTGCACCACAAACAATCACAAACTCTGATGTGAAAGAAGAGACAAGATGTTTAAAAATATTAAAATATTTACAATCTCACAAACCTGTGCAGCTTTACAGACAAGGCAGAAGTGGGTCTATTCCACTGGAACCAGTCCAGTACTGTAGACATAATGATGCTTCCTCAACGAGACACATCTATAACATATCTGGCAAAAGGCTCCATTAAATATGGGCCTCCACTGCCAGGATGGGAAATCGGAACCGAATCAGTATTGTGCTTCACACACAAACACACTCCTGTACTGAACTGCTATATTCTCCTAAACACAACCACAAATACACACTTAAACTGTTCAATCGTGAATAAAGCCTGCACCCCAACTGCCACCACTGTAACTACCATTTATTTATTATAATGTACATTTTTATCCTGCTGGTGTTTATTTGTTGGTTTTATATACTATATTGATCCTGGATGGAAATTGCTTGAGGCCTCTATACATTTAACCCATTCACCAAGTGAAGCAGGGGGCAGCCAGCAAAACGGCGCCCAGTGTGTGGAGACGGTACCTTACTCAAGGGTACCTCAGTGGTTCCACTGGCAACTCCCTAACCACCAGACCACCAGCTGCCCTTTTGTACTCTTATCTGTCATTCTACCATATTCATTAACACCAGTACTGTGACTGCTACTGTAAAACTGTCCTGTATTGTATTGTTTTCTTTGTTCATGGCACTTTTGAATCTTTTTTGCACACTATGTCATCTTGTCCTGCCTGCACTCATGCAGTCTTGTGCTGTTTGTGTTTGTGTTACATCACAGTCCTGGAAGAACGTTGTTTCGTTACAGTCTGTACTGTGTGTATGGTTGAGATGACAGTAAACACCTACTAGGCTTGACCTGACTTGACTTGACTTGACCTTAGAATGAACTTAAAATAAACCAGATGAACCAGTATACTGCCCACTACTGAATACACCCCATACATAAATACTGAATCTTACTGTAAAATGTGGTTTTAAATATTTCCATTTTTTTACTGTTTTTTTCCCCCAGCCCTAATCTGAGTCTAACCATATTAAGGTTGAGCCCCAAATAACAACAACCAAAAAGACTGGCCACTATAAAGAGGGAACAGAATACCAGTCATTACTAATACCCTTATACAAAAATATTGAATTTTAAAGTAAAAATGTGTATATATATTAAAGTAAAAAAAAAAAGCTATATATATATATATATATATATATTTTTTTTTTTTTTTTACAGCATACTGTCCCAGTCCTATAGTCCCAGTCCTATAGTCAAACTCTATTAAGGTTAAGACCCCTCTGCTACAACAACAATCTGAAAGACACCCTACCCACGACTGAAACCACATACAAAAATACGGAATGTGTTTTAAACACAAAAATTATCAATATCAATGTTTTTTAACATTTTATTGCCCTAATCTGAGTCCGTATTGAGGTTGAGACCCCTTCTGCTAAAACAACCTGAAAGCCTGGCCACTATAAAGAGGGAACAATGGCAAATGGTACATAGATATTGGTTTAAATGAAAGTCTGAGTACACGCAATCACACTGATGACATTAATTGTGGCTCAAGATTTTCCCGGTGATGCGACGGTGAGTCAGGGCTCAGTGGGTTTGCAAATTCTCCATCAATGGTGCATGATTAACCAATGGTTATAATATATTATAATGTATTATGTTTAAAATGTATGCTACTGACATGATTAAATCTAAATGTATGTTAGGTCTTAACAAGCGTCTTGTGAACAATATAAGTGCAGGTTTGAGCAGAGAACAGAGACAGATGGCAGCTCCTGAGCTTTATACAGAGTATGACGAGTGCTAAAATGAGGTCCTCGCTGTTTTAACACAAGCACTCTCTATGACGCACATGTGAAACAACTGATGCCTGACACACACCACTCATCAGAGAAAGAACTCTGGATGTTGACATGGCTGGATGCCCCCGATTACAGCTGTCGATGACTCTTGTTAGAGGCAAAGCCTTGGTAATATGGAAGTGAAAAGATAATGGAACTCCAGCTAAATGTCCCCAAATGGTTGTGTCATGTAAGACTTCTCTCACACTAATGATAAGTAAGGTATGAGAGAAGCCAGCGGTCAATTGTAGGACAATAACTGCAGGAACAACAAATACCGAACAATAAGCAATGAACTGTACTGATCATCTCCATTCCTACAGTCTACACAAACCGGCTCTTCTATAAAAACTGAGGTCCTCGCTGTTTTAATACAAGCACTCTATAAGATGCACACATGAAACAACTGAAGCCAGACACACACCACTCGTCAGAGATGTGTTTTAAATAAGAACTCTGGATGTTGACATGCATGGCCCCTGGCTGGATGCCCCTGATTACAGCTGTCCATGACTCTTGTTAGAGAAAAGGAAAATTCCATCAACGCTGCTGTGCTCCACAGACTGTGTGATTAACGAGATAAGTGTGTCTCTGTTAATCACTCTGAGTGGAACAAGCAACGCAGAAATGATCAGTGGCCTCAGAGCTGGTGTGGCATACCAATACAAAAGAGTTGCACAAATTAATCATGTTTTAATCATAATGACGATATCTGAGGGGCTATTAATCAGCTATTTCAACATATTCCTGATTAGAATCAATGGCTTATTGCCCACACGGGTGTGTTAAATCATATTATCATGTTGACTAAGGCCTGAACAGTTCTGACTAATACTGATAAATTCTAATAGGCTATAAATTCTGAAAACCAATAACATCAGCCAATATCATACTTACGTTTTAGATTTTAATTCTAAGCAGACAGTAGATACTGCAGTGTTTTAAATGGTACTTTACTGACAGATGTGTCATCTCACTGATGTACATCCCATCTTCACAGTAAAAATGGCACTATTTTGACTCCAGGCTCGTACCTTCGTCTAGCCTCTACAATAACTCTACCGGCTAAATTAAGCCTCTCAAAATCATGTTTCGGGAGACACGCATAAATCTATACCTGGTTTTAAAAGGCAGATGAAAAGGCACACAAAGCGTATTGATGCTAAAGAAACAAATAAATAAGCAAAAATATTCTCATGCATATTACACATGGTGTCATTAAAAAAGAATTTGCCATTAGTTGGTGGCACTCATGGTGAAGATGAAGGAGCTTCCAGAAGTTCCTAAAGGGACAATATTATAATGGAAAAAGCTACAAAACCCTGGCAAAGACATTAAACATCTCTGCCAGTACAAAGGCAGATTCTTTGATAATATAGAAGTTAAAAGATCATGGAACTCCAGCTAAATGTCCCCAAACAGCTGCGTTAAGATTTCCCCCTCACTAATGTAAGGTAAGAGAGAAGCCAACGGTCACTTAAGAGTTTCAGGACAAATACAAAACAATAAGCAATGAACTGTACTGATCATCTCTATTCCTACACTCTACACAACATGGCTTTTCTATAAAAGAAGCACAGAGGTGTACATCTAAAATTTGATAATTTAGACACTGGAACAATAAACTCTGATCAGAGGAAAGACAAATAGAACTTTCTGGGAATAATTCAGGTTGTCTTGTTTGGACAAAGGAGGATTGAGTGTATGATACCAAGAACACAACTCCCACAGTGAAGTACGGTGGTGGGACCATCATGATGTGGGGCTGCTTCTCTGCAGACAGTACCAGAAGCTCAAACATCATCAAAGGACACATGAACGGAGCGATGTATCGGGAGATGCTTTCCCGTATTTATTCATTGACAATTAAACAATTTTTACATAAATTTGAAGGAATTAATTATATTAATGCGCAACGTCAATTAAAGAAAGGCTGCTTTTCATTAATTGCCTAAAATCAGTTTTCTTTAATGAATGATCTGAAACCCAGTTGGCTTCAGATGTAGGCGGTGAAATAAACCTGAAATTTCACATAGACAGGAAAATAAAACCTCCTAAAGAGGGATATACCAGAAAACTTTAAAGCCTCTCACCGCTCTGGTGACGGACAGGAAGCGGTCGTAGCTGATGAGAACGATGTTGAAGACGGAGGCGGTGCAGAGCAGGTAGTCCATAACAAGCCACAGTTTGCAGAGACTTCGCCCCAGCATCCATTTCCCCGTCAGAATGTAGGGCAAATACACCGGGATGCAGAAGGCCCCTGAGGAAACACACCCACCAAACCATTTTCATCACTGCATACCAATTCCTCGAGGAAAGACAGACAACAAAAGCGAAAGTAATTTCCTGTCATCTACAACAGTTCACCACTTTGATCTCCACTTTTTATGATGACTCTGATCCAGACAGAATAAGAAAAGTCATTGACGTTAAAGCTGACTCTCAGGTCTGGCGGTGAGATTTCAGAACAACATACCCGCACCGCTGCTCAAGATTTAAAAGATGAGTTCGGGTGACAATCTCATCTACACATTTCTCCACCTTCCCCAGACGTGATGACGTGTTTAGCATCCAAATGTTGCTTCTTCTGTTTAGAAGTGCAGCTGTGACGCTAACGTTGCTAACAAACACTAGAAGTCAACAGTCATTCAAATTTCCTACATTGTTTCCACCAACACCTGCTCAGACTTGTGGATGTGGTTTAGAACCCAGTATGATATCATTTGACTTACATAAATGAAAGCATTTAATAAGAGGATGGTATCCTGAACCACATTCACAAATCTGCCTCACCTTAACAAAGAGCTGGCTGAGAGAAATTCTGGTGATGTATTTTTATCAAAATATACATTTAGGCTGTCCCACAGCGATGCAGAGGGTAGCACTGTTGCCTCAAACCTAGAGGTTTGGGGGTTTGAATCCGGGTCCTGGGTGTGTGTGTGTGTGTGTGTGTGTGTGTGTGTGTGTGTGTGTGTGTGTGTGTGTGGAGTTTGCATGGTTTCCTCCGGGGTCTCCGGGTTTCTCCCACAGTCCAAAGACAGCCATCAGGTGAACTTGGGATGCTAAATTGACCGTAGGTGTGCGTGAATGGTGTGTGTGTATGTGTGTGTCTGTGTCCTATGGTGGGCTGGCACCGCCCCCAGGGTGAGTCTCGCACCTGTAGACCCCGGGATAGACTCCTGGTACCCACAACCCTAGTAAGGATTAAGCGGTTATAGAAAATGAATGAATGAATGAATAAATGGATCACCTGAGCTATTTGGGTGGCCAATGATTACTAGTGTTTGTTGGCAACATTAGCCTCACAACTCCAGCACTAAACTAAAGAAGCAAGATTTGGACCCCAAGCATGTCTTAGTTGATTGATTACATCTGGGGTAAGCGGAAGTTGACTTTTTGCCATCTCTAGTCCTGATGAATGGCTGAGCTTCTAACCCATCACTGACTGAATTCTTGTGATCTGTGAGTATCCCAACTGATCACGGATGTTCTTTGAGTGTTGGGATGAATGAAGGCATTCACATGATCCAACAAACATTAATCATTTTGATAGAAAATAACGCAAGTTCATGTTGAACCATGTCATATCAAGGATTAACCAGTGTTTTTCAATGTATTGAAATATATATCCCAGTTATACTAAACTATTGTATATTAGCAGTTTTGTGAGACCATACTCAGAATTTTTAACAACCCTTTAAAAGTGTAATCCCATCTTTTTTCTGCACACTCAAATGGTTAAGATTTAACAAAGTCTGAATGGTTTGCTGTAAAATGTACCATTCAACATAACGTTTCTGAGACAGGATCATTAACAGTGGTGGTGACAGGAACATACAGGATAAAAGGCAAACCGTTATCAAAAGAAAACTTTTTCCACCATCATCAACATTACGTTTAAACTCAAAGGACATGTGTTGGTGGGTTTGAAAAATGAACAACATAGCGACATCACACCCCCTGGTTCCTATCGCCACCACTGTAAAGAAATCAGATACAGTCATTTTCTCTACAATGAACTATCTCACATCAAACCCACTCTGGTGGGTTTACATCTCAATGCTTCAATTCTGAAGAAATTTGGAAAAATGGGTTCGAATTCGCTCTTAATTCTCCGTTTACAAGCACCATTCCCACTGCAAGCAATCCTTAGATTAATTTGAAAAAATGTGGGGAACACTTTGGAAACATTGTAACATCTTTAATTGTAAAAAAATTTTAAAAATTTATTAATTGTAAACTCGGGACCACAGCTGCATTCATAACATCCTCTGACATGCCTGACTAAGCCATGTACCAGTCAGATCATGTCAGATTCTCCTCACCTCCTACAAGAACAATCTGCTCGGACCACACAGAAGGCCTTAATGAACTTTGATTATGTAAACGCATATTATTAGTGCATATGCAAATCAGAAATATTGCATAAGCATCCCCTGACCTGGCACTGTATTAAGTCAATACATCTACACATAACATGTCTAGTAGTCAGTCACAGCAGTGGAGAGAGTCATGGGAGCTGCAGGTTCATAGCTGGGTGCGTGTTCTGTTCTGACCCAGAAAACATATTTAATTCTTTGGAAAATATTTTTCATTGGACAGTACATGATGTTTTACGTTTTTGTCTTTTATTATGATGCTTTTTACCTAGTAGGAATTTGAGATTTGCTTTAACGTAAAGTGTGATACAAATAAAATATATGTATGAATGTATACTATGTGGACAAAAGTATTTGGACGGTTGACCTTTACACCAACAGGGACTTAAGTAAAGGAGCATTTTGCAGGCGCCCCGATCCAGAGCAACTTACAAAGTGTGTGTGTGGGGGGGGGATGGTGGGGTTTGAACCTGCGACTTTGTGGTCATTGGTTTTACAGGTAAGTGTTTTATCCACTAGAGCAGAGGTCTTCAACCACCGGGCTTCGGATCGATAACGGTCAGTGAGTCATTTGGTACTGGGCCGCACAGAAAGACAGAATAAAAATATTTTATTGATTATCAGAGTCTGAAAGATCTTTTATTTTAAATACACTCGTCTCGGTCACGTGATACAGTACATCAATTTTGCCCACAAGTTAGCAAACATGAGTAAAAAACAAACGCACTTTGTTTTTAGTTGTACCGGTCCATGAAAATATTGTTTTACATGAAACTGGTCCATGGTGCATAAAAGCTTGGGGGCCGCTGCACTAGACCACTACCACCCTGCATTATATTTAATGACACTGCATTCAAACACATCGACTTTACTATGGAGTTGGTCCTCCCTTTGCAGCTCACTGGCGTACAGACAGACACCAGCTCAAATGGAGATGAAGATCAACCCCGCGGAACAGTTTAGCTCCAAAACTATTCTCACTCATCGGATCCAGGCGTCTGGGTATTACAGCCAGGGGTGTTAGATCTGAACTCTCCAGGCTGGTGGATCTCCATGACCCCAGCTGTAGCCTACATGCTCCTCACAGTTTGCATCATTTGACCACCGAGCCACTGTTCCTTAGGAGATTCTTAGGAGAACCACCCATTTCAGACTGACGAATGTAACTGCACTGCAATGAAACGAAATCTTAACAAACATGAAAATCTGGAAAAGAAATAACACATCTTTTTTTCATTTTTAATTTTAAAAACAACTAACTTGACTATGTAAGATAAATAATGGAGTTTTTAGAAACTTTTAAAGAAAGCTATATGGGCAGATCATTTTTGCTTGATTCTAGTACCTCTTTTCTTTTTTGGTTTAGATTTTATTAATGTTTTTACAATATTTTTTTTGCAGTGTGTCTTCATATATCCAGCCATGGAAAAATCACTACGAAATCACTACGAAATCACTTTTCTCTTTTTCTCTGTTCTGTTTGTACAATTTGCGGCGGTGTGTGTGTGAGAGTGTGTGTGTGTGTGTGTAAAATGCACAGGTGTCTATTCTTTTCTGAACTATTGCAGTGTGTGTGTGTGTGTGTGTGTGTGTGTAAAACACCTCCATATGTGTTGTGAGTGCAGTAGTGTTGTAGAGCAGTGTGTGTGTGTGTGTGTGTAAAATGCACAGGTGTCTATTCTTTTCTGAACTATTGCAGTGTGTGTGTGTGTGTGTG
>JBBPCX010069596.1:0-10000 GCA_037974365.1 Hydrocynus forskahlii | reverse complement strand
ACACTGTTAACCGAAAAAAATATATATATAGGAAGGGAACGTAGTCTACCAAATTCCAACATGTTGCATCTATGTCACCATGGTGTGAATAAGGGCACAAAGCATCACCTCAGCTTTACTGTCCTCCATAAATGAATAAATACATACATAAATACATAAATGTAAGTAACAGATAAATATATTAAAAATAAACTATGTTAATAGAGCTATAGCATTAAAACCACCTGTTTGAAGTACTGAAGTACTGTTTGACCCTTCTACCCTTCCACAGCGTGTATGCTTTTGGTCCCTGCACCAAGACATTACCACTACAGCCTTTAAGTCCTGTAAGTAGTAACTTAGGGTCTCCATGTATAAAACTAGTTTGTCCAGCCATCCCACAGACAGTAGTCAACACTTGAACTCATCGTCATGTTCCACAAACCATTCCTGCTGAAGGTCTGCAGTGTGGCAGGGCTCATTATCCTGCTGAAAGAGGCCAATGATATTAGTTAATACTGTCTCCATGAAAGGGTGAACTTGATCTTCAGCAATGTTTAGGTGGTGGTTCAAGCCAAAGTAACATCCACATGAATAAAGGACCCAAAGTTTCCAAGCAGAACGTTGTCTGCCTTCTTCCCATCTTGGTGTCGCCTCTTTTCCAGCAAGTCTACATGATGTAACAGAAACATGATCCACCAGACAAGCCGACTTCTTCCATTGCTCCATGGTCCAGTTCTTATCCTCATGTGCCCATTGCATGTGTCAGCATGGGCACTCTGACCGGTGTGCAGATATGCAGCCCCATACACAGCAAACTGATACATTCTATCATAGCCAGCACAAACATTTTCAGCAATTTGTGGTACAGCAGCTCTTCTATGGGGTCAAACCAGACATCAGTGAGCCTTGGGCACCCATGATCCTGTCACTCGTTCACCAGGAGTCCTTCCTTGGTAGGTACTGACCACAGCATATTGGGAACACCCCACAAGACCATTTTGGAGATGCACTGATCACAGTTTAGGTCTTGTTGCAGTTACTCAGATCTTTACGTTCGTCCATTTTTCCTGCCGCCGATTTCAAGAACTGACTGTTCACGTGCTGCCAAGCATCTCCCACCCCTTGACAGGTACCGCTGTAACGAGATAATTTATGTTATTCACTTCACCTATCAGTGGTTTTAATGTTTTGGGCTGATAGGTGTATCTGCTTCAAGTAAATAAACAAAGATTCCAAAGATTCTAAGATATCTCTGAAAGGAATCATAAACTCTAAATCTCAAAACTCTAAAAAAATCCCAAAGTGAATAATCCACTGGTTTAGTCGCAAGTACAGCAATTTAACAGTACAGCAATTTAGCGGTGAAAGCAAAATGCCTACAATCACAGCTGCACTGTTCAGTCGAATATGTGTGCGAACACACACACACACACACACACACACACACACAGTTTTTACAGCGGTGTATGCAAGTTATTGATATGCAGAAAGGTGTGTGTGTGTGTGTGTGTGTGTGTGTGTGTATCCCAGGGGAGAGATTTGCAAGTGTTGAGCGCTGGGCGTTTTATCTGCTCTAAAACCCAGTTTACACACTGACGCTGTCCACCGGCTTAAGCTTAGAACATATTGCTCCCAAACAGCTGCCAGTCAAACAAACAAACTGAACAGCACCGAGCGAAATAGTGTTCTGCATGTTTGTGTGTGTGTGTGTGTGTGTGTGTGTGTAAACAGCAATCACACACACATGCATATGTTGTTAATGAATGTGTATATGCATATGTATGTATATAAATGTGGGGGGTGTGTCCATCTGTCAAAACATCTTGATATACATTCTATGAAATCACATAAATCAAATGTGAAATCATAATCTGGTACTTCTTTGCCAACTTTGGTACACAGTGTATATTTGCTGAGCTTGACATTTTGGGGAAAAATCCATAAAATACTCAATTGTGCCATAACCTTTGCATGAGCCACATTTACGCTTGTGTTTACTTTACTCTTTGTGTTACAGTTGGCAAAATACACAGTAATATATAAAGTGTGCAGAAGTGTGCACTCATGGATTCTGTACACACACACATGCACACACACACACACACACACACACACACACACACACACACACATTCACAAGCATGAATATGCATAAAACACAGCACTGAAACCACTAACCAAACAAGATAATATGATTAACAGCCTTGACTTCATAATGAATACATAGGAACGGCTGTCGGTCAACAATTTCGAGAAAGTCCCAGCACAATATACGTCCCAGCACAGAATATATGTGTGTGTTTGTGTGTGTGTAAGTGTGCTTGTGTGTGTGCGTGCATGCACATGTGTGTCGTGCCAGACCGGGACTGAGAAGGTACCTTCACTGAACTCCCCTGTATGCATGCACACACAAAGACACACACACACACTCCTATCCTCCCATCATCGGTGGCATGAGGTCAGTAGCTCTGCATCTTCTTCTCAGCAGACCAGTCAAAAGGTCTACTCTAAACATATATGGCTCACACACACACACACACACACACACACATTCACACACACAATAAGCAAAACCATTACAAAAAGAAGCAACGTTTCCAGGTTGACATATAGAACCATTTGTAAACAATAAAAAAAGAAAAACACTAAAATACATATATAGCAACACACACACACACACACACACACGGGTATGTAAGTGCACGCATCTATCATTCGCCTTGTATCTCTCTCTCTCGCTCTTTCTCTCTCATACACAAACACACAAAGACAGGTAAGTGTCTGTCACTCGCCTTGTACGCCTCTCTCTCACACACGCACAATAAAAGCAGAAGCACCATAAGAAGCACTATACATAGTTGTTAAGCTGACATATAGAACCATATTTAAACAATAACAAAACTAGTAAACTATGTATAGCCACATACACACAGGTATGTAAGTGTACGCGCCTGTGGTTCGCCTTATATGCCTCCCTCTCTCTCTCTTTCTCTCTCTCACACACACACACACACACACACAAACACACGCATACACACACACACACCACACTGTTAAAATCAGTAGCAGCAGTGGCGCGAGAGCTCCACATTCCATCGGCTCGCGAGCATCAGCAGAGCGTGCTCCGCGCTTCCAACGTCCCAGTTCTCAACGGCATTCAACCGTCAACCGTTCCATTCCCAACCCTCTCCAGTTACATTCCTAACCGTCACCCGTTACATCCCTAACCGTCACCCGTTCCTCCAGCAGCAGAATCAACAGCACCAAAGTCACATTTCAAACTCCAGCCCCAAAACACAGCCATAAACAACAAACAAAAACAACACGCAAAACGGTACTTACATCAGATCCGGACACAAACCAGCAGAACCAGGACGACTGGAATTTTAACAACAAAAAGAAACGGTAAATAAGATAGGCTATATGAGACAGCAGGTTATTATTATTATTATTATTATTATTATTATTATTATTATTAAAAGTAAATTTCATCTCAGGACTTACCCAAGCACGCGGAAACCAAATCGGCGGGAAATCCAGAGGAGTGTGTCCTCTTTCCTCACTCCAGCCAGGAGCAGCTCTGCTCTCTTAGTCCAAACACACTGTGAACACACACACACATACACACACTTACACACACCATCATCACTCAGGCTGGTCACCTCGGGATGCCCCCACCCCTCCCACCACACACACACACGCACACACCCCTCACCAAAAAATAACGCAGGAAGGCAGACACGCGCCCCACACGCGCGCGGTACCTGCTCCGGTATACGCTCGAGCCGACGGAGACGAGGCGAGCCGGAGAGAGCAGGAAAAAGTAAAGAGAGAGAGAGAGAGAGAGAGAGAGAGAGAGATAGGAGGGTGAGGGACAGATAGAGAGAGAGTGAGAGTAGAGAAGCGGAGAGACCGTCGTCGTTATCAAACTCTGCCGTTTTTCTTTTTTTTTTTGATTCAGTTTTTTGTTTTTCTGTTTATTTCCTAAACAGAGAAGAGAGCGCGAGGCTGAGCACTCGGAGCACGAGGGAGAGACGGAACAGAGAGAGAGAGCGCGCGCGCCAGAGCGCGTTCTGAGGACGCTTTCACACACACACACAGTAGCTCTCTCTTTCTCTCGCTCTCTCTCTCTCCACACACAGTCTATCTCTCTCTCCCTCCTTCTCTGTTTTTATGTGTGTCTCTCTATGTCTCTCACTCAATCTTTCTCTCTCTCCACACACACCGTCTCTCTCTCTCTCTCTCTCTCTCTGCAGTTCCTCCTCGGGCCGCTTGATGGCCGTTGAGAGAGAGTGAGAAATAAAGAAAGAAAGAAAGGAAAGCAAGAGGAATAAAAGAGGTAGGGCGAGAAGAGAGTTAAGGAGATAAAGATAAAGGAGGGGACGGGATGGATGGAGACTCGCGTGTTCTTTGTCAGTGATTAGTGCGTGACAGTGTTTATCCGCTGGATCGATCGATCCGTTCGCCGATTGAAATCGATCTGTTCAGCAGATTTACCACGCGGCGCTGCCGGACAAACATTGACGGAAAAGTTCCCGGGTAAAGTGCTGCGTAGTCCGGATTTACGTCCTCCAGCACGGCCAGGGAGGAGAGCACGCATGTGGCATACAACTCATTGCCCCCCTCCAACCCCCCTACCTTCGGACCCAAACACGCCCACCTCTGTCTGTACACAGTCATATTCACCTATACACGCCCATATTATTCTGTACACGCCCATATTCTTCTGTACACGCCCACATTTTACTTATACACGTCAATAGACACCTATACACTTCTGTATTCATCTGTAGACGCCCATATTCTTCTGTACCAGCCAATATTCACCTATACACGCCCATATTCTTCTGTACACACCCATCTACACCTATACACGCCTACATTCACCTTGCCAATATGCCTGTACACGCCCATATTCTTCTGTACACGCCCATATACACCTATATACACCCATATACACCTATACACACCCATATTCACCTATACACGGCCATATTCTTCTGTACGCACCCATATACACCTATACATGCCCACATTCACTATACACGCCAATATACGCCTGTACACGCCCATGTTTACCTACACACGCACATTTTCACCTATACACGCCCAATTCACCAATACACGCCCATATTTGTTATCAATGCCCATATTCATTCAAACTCGCCCGTATTTGTTATACACCCCCATATTTGCCTGTTATGAAAATTAACAAATATGACAGGATAAACATACAAACTCACTCACGCTACAAGCACATATAGTTATTGCATTTTTCTTAAATAGTATTTTCAAAACCGTTTCCCACTCCCAATACTGTGACAGACTCAAGCCAGTTCAAAGTTCAGTTTTACTGACCTTTAAGCACAGAAAGTACTGCCAAGATAAAGTGCCACCACTCTCTTTATAGGCAAACAAGGGCAATGCCAGAACAAAGTCGTTTGTGTGAAAATGCCGCAATCGAAAATGAACAAAAGAATCAACCAGGAAAAACTTCTTCAGAGAGTCCGGAAGTCTCAGTCTCAAAAGCTCATCTTCACAGATAGATAGTTAGAGAGACAGATGGATAGAGTGTCTGGTAGATAGATAGGTAGTCAGGTAGATACACTATATGGACAAAATTATTGGTGACGAGTATTGGTGACCATTACACCAATGGGGACTTTAAATACACTGCATTTTGGAGTTTCTGTGATTTTGGAGTTTCAAGATTTCGGAGTTTCTGTAGGAATTTGTGCCCATTCATTCTGTAGAGCATTTATAAGGTCAGGCACTGATCATGCCATGGTGTTGGATGGGGCTGAGGTCAGGGCTCTGTGTGGGCCAGTCAATTTCTTCCACACTGAACTCCTCCAGCCATGTCTTTATGGAGCTTGCTTTGTGCACTGGGACACAGTCATGCTGGAATAGAAAAGGTTCTTCCCCAAACCGTGTCCACAACGTTGGAAGACTGGTGCTGTCCAAAATGTCTTGGTCTACTGAAGCATGGATTTCCTAACTAACAGGCGTCAGTTTGTCAGTATTGGAACTAGCACCTCCAGGACCGTCAGCCTGAGCAGCAGATCGCCACAAGGATGCTCAGCCCACTGCTGTTCACCCTGCTGATGCATGACTGTGCTGCCCAATTCAGCACAAACCACATCGTCAAGTTTGCAGATGACACAACAGTGGTGCGGCTCATAAGGAACAACGATGAGTCCACGTACAGAGAGGAGGTCATGGGAATGGGAATGGTGTCGAGACAACAACCTGACAACGTCGACAAGACAAAGTAGGTGGTCATCGACTTCAGGAGTAATTCCACCCCATACACCCCACTTCACATTAACAACTCGGCTGTGGAGAAAGTCAGCAGTGTGAAGTTCTTGGGTGTGCAGGTGACGGACAACCTCAGCTGGACACTTAACGCCACGGCCATCACCAAGAAAGCCCAGCAGCGCCTCCGCTTTCTGAGGAGACTGCGTAAGGCCCACCTTCCCCCTCCCATCCTCACCACCTTCTACCGGGAGACCATCGAGAGCATCCTCTGCAGCTGCATCACTTCCTGATTCGGAAACAGCAACAGCGCCGACCGAAAGTCCCTTCAGCGGCTGGTGAGGAGCTGAGAAGGTCATCAGTGTGTCCCTCCCACCACTCACTGAACTGTACAAAAAACACTGTGTCCGCCATGCAACCAGCATCATCACGGATCCCACCCACCCCTCACATGGACTGTTTCCCCCCGATGTCAGGAAAAAGGTTCAGAAGTATCCGTACCACCACTACCAGACATCACAACAGCTTCTTCTCACAAGCAATTAGATTCCTGAACTCAGAGCCTGCACGTGACATCAGGGATCTGAACAGCGTCTGACCTCATACAGAGACTACAATAAAAAATGCACATGACTCTTTTAATTATCCTAAAATCACTGCACCGACACTTTCAAAAAAACTGCATTAAAACTTCCTGCTAAAATTTGTGTAAAACTGCTCTACCTCAGAATACACATTTATTTGCACTACCTGCCTGTTTTTGTACTTTGCAATGTTGTACTTTGATGCTGCAATACAATGTCGCAGCAGTTTTTTGACTCTGCACTTTGTCTGTCTTTTTTTTTTTACCATTTGCTTCAAAGAACACCAATTCAACCCTCTGTATACTTGTGTATGTGCCTGGGCTGACAATAAACTCTCTTGAATCTTGATTAAGATTACCGGAGGATCACTGGAAGTAAGGGGGTTAGCGCAAACCCTGAAAGACAGGTGTGTCCCAGTACTTTGGCCCATATACTGTAGTACTGATAGACAGACAGACAGAAAGACAGAGAGACAGAGAGACAGGCAGATTGATAAATAATTTCATATCTATAGCATGTTAAGCAGGCGACGATTCTCAGGACTTTGCCAGTTGTGTAAGATTACTCCAGACTCATTAAAGAGTTTTAGAGTTACCATGACCTATATTTTATGATGGACTTGAGTGTGAGTGGATGTGTGAGTGTTTTATGATGGGCTACTGAGATTTTTAAATGTGTGGGTTTTCTTGCAGGCCTCATGATGTGTATCTGAAATATGTGCTTCTCGAGAGTGGGCTGTTTCCAAACCAGGAAGTGATGCAGCTACAGAGGATGCTCTTTATGGTCCCCCGGTAGAAGGTGGTGAGGATGGGAGGCAGAAGGCGCAGTGCCCTCAGAAAGAGGAGGTGCTGTTGGGCTTTCTTGGTGATGGCCGTGGTGTTAAGTGTCCAGCTGAGGTCGTCCATCACCTTCACACTGCTGACTTTCTCAACAGCAGAACTGTTAATGTGAAGTGAGGTGTACGGGGTGGAGTTCCTCCTGAATTGGTTTATCCCCTGCATTTGGTTTATATTGTTCCAACAAGAAAGAAAGCTTTGTTTTTCCAGCAAACATCAGCATTAACAAAGTTGCACGGGACATTGGAATAAAAGTGCACCTTTGAGAGCAAGATGAGATTGAAAAAAAGTTTGTGAAGACAGTCTTCCTCTATATGTCATGCCAAAACAGCAGGTTGTGGTTGGTCATTTTGAGTGTCAGTCAAATGTCCTTTTCCTGTGGAAGTAGGTGGTTCTTGGACTTGTTAAGTGGCAAAACGAACCAGATTCTATGAGAGAGAGCCTGGCATGCAAAATTAGGTAAGCAGCGCCGATTTAAGAAAGGAAAAAAAGGAGCTGTGACCATGGTAGAGAACATGTGACGGTATCTACAAATAAAACAAAAACTGGTGTTGCCGCTTTAGTGTTGTTACATTATGTTAATCTGGCAATAAACTGTGTGGACCGGCTACAGGGTCCTTCTGCATGGCAGTTGTGTTAAAGTGGCTTTTCCATAATAAACCTTAATGCTAGTGACATTTCCAAACACTGAAGCAATTAAACATTTCTGGTTAGCTAAAAAAAGGAATAGAGCAAAACAAGTTTTGTTTCTCTGATGGCTGTTTTCACATGAAACTGCATGGTACACATAATTTCCTTAAACGGCCCACTCTCGAAAAGCACACATTTCAGATACACATCATGAGGCCTGCAAGAAACCCACACATTTTAAAATCTCAGTAGCCCATTATAAAACACTCACACATCCACTCACACTCACAAAGTCTTAACCCCAATGCACTGGCCCATCATAAAATATAGGTCATTGTAACTCTAAAACTCCTTAATGAGTCTGGAACAATCTTCAGCTGGCCCACACTAGCTCTACTTCATTATTTGCAACTTTGAAGGTGAAGTATTCCTTCAATATAAGCAACGCTAGCATTTTTAAGCAAAGTATTTCTCAAGCAGGCCAATTAGCAGGATTGACGTTTCAGGTGAACTGTCCTTTCATGCCCAATATAAGCCACAGTCTGCTAGAATATGCAACAAAAATACACTAATTTTAGGTGTCCCTGACAGATTATCTTGCGCATATTGTTGGAAATTGCTATTTTAGTAGTTCTCAAAGTCCTTATTCTCTTTGACCTAGATAAGAAAATGCTATAAAGCGCTGATTACCCGGCTCAGGTGTTTTTGGAGCTGGAACAGAACCAAAAGATGGACCAGCTAAGGGTCCCTGAAGACTGGACTGGGACGGCCTTGCACAGGTTCGCCCCTGGTAGTCAGAGTCCAAGTTTGCCCCGTTCCATGATGGATCATGTTCAGAAAAGCACCTGCAAAAATCACAGATGATAATTGAGCTCTTAGTTAATTAGATCAGGTGTTGGCAGAATCAGAAACTAATTAGCATTTTGGAAGATTAAAGGCATTTGGAAACTTGAACGCCAGTGCAGAAAAAATGCCCAGAAAACTGTTTAACGTAATTTACGGAGATAACAACATGAGAAAAGGTCTAGATCAGCATTCCTTCAGAGTAGTGAGAGTGAAACAGGAGCTGAAAGTCTACTTTTAATGTGGTGGTATAAAAAATTTCAGTTGACCCAATTTATTGTCATCACAATAGGTCACCATAGGCATCATAGGCATTTCTGAACATGTTATGGGCATCATCAAGCTTAAATGACAATAATCACAAATCACAAATGCAAAATGACATGCATGCTATTCAGTGGCTCTTTCTGAAAAAGATCTATGGTAACTTCTTCAAATCAAAACCCAGGTGTCAAACACCAAGTAAACCCCTTCATATAATGAACTTCACTAACAGTAATTGCAAATATTGTTCAGGAATAGTATGAGGAACATAACCAGGTGTCCAACACCTGCTTTATGGCACCATGTAAAGAAAGACCCTCATATAGACAGCACTGACTAAAGTAGAAGGAGGTTTCAAGGAGAGAATGAGCAGTATATCGATAACTCATTCATTCTCAACCATGTCACATTTAGCCAAAGGTCGGGCAGAAAGAAGTCAATGTGCATGGGTCCACTCGTCCTTTTTAAGCAAGACAGGAATGAGGACACTGTGTGGGGCTGTGTGTATGTGTGTGGAAAGGATAAGGGTGTTTGGACCAAGGTTAACTTTGTCCAACGGGGGGTAGGAGACATAAGACTGACATGGTACAGTACACCATATCATAC
>JBBPCX010069595.1:10000-11238 GCA_037974365.1 Hydrocynus forskahlii | reverse complement strand
ATAGTTGGGAAGAACTTTCTGCAGAATGAACAATGAGACATTGAACCGCTTGAATTTCAATACAAAAAAACAGAAAAGATATATATATATATATATATGTGCATGTGTGTGTGTGAGAACAACTTCTGGAAGTTTTCAACAGAGATTTGGCCCCACTTCTGACCCAACCTCAAGCTGAATCTTCTCTCTCTAACACTCACGTTCCCCCACCACCTTTCAGCTCTTGCCAGCCACAACTGACACAATTTATTAACAACCCTTACTCTACCCGCCTCTCTGCGGAACAGCAGCACATGAATTAATCAGCGGCGAGCAAAGCATTGGATCACTCTCATCCAGCCGTTCAGGGACACAAACCTGCTCTCATGCAATCTTTTAGTGTGTGTGCATTCTGTCTGTCAACGCATAGACTTTCAAAATGATTTTAATACTGAATGTGTCTGCTCAGTTTTCAGTAACTTCACTACAAATTCCTTAATAGATTGCCATATGTGTATGTAAAAATTGCAAATCCAGTGAAAAAAGCAGTAATACCTTTAGCAGTAATAGTATTACTTTTACCTTAGTAATGATTTGATATATAAAAATAATTCTTTGCACCTTTGCCCTCCCACTCCCCTCTCACTCAGCGTGATACTAGCTGCCACAGGTGACCCAGAGGAGGCGTCTGCTGGCTTTTACCCTGCCAGTGATGGTGGCATCGAGTTATTTGGGTTATCCTAGCTACTGGGTGGAACTAGACATGAGAAAATTGCGTAGAGAATTTGGAGTCAAAAACAGAAACAAGAAAAGTAAATATTTCAAAAGAAGGCAAAGTGTCCACATTTGATAGACTGTGTGTTTGTATCTGTGCATTTGTGTATGTGTGTGTGTGTGTGTGTGTGTGTGTGTGTGTGTGTGTATGTTTGTGTGTGTGTGTGTGTGTGTGTGTGTGTGTGTGTGTGCATACAAGCGATGAGAAAAGAAGATGAAATGCCCCGTTTCTTTGTCACTCGGAAGGCCTGAATATTCATGAAATGAACCCCCTCTGCTCATCCACGCACTACAAGATGAGTCACTTACATTAATAAGCTGCGTTAAATATCATAATGAGTTATTATGGAAATAGAAATTGAGAGACACACAAACATCAGTCTCTCTGTCACACACACACACACACACTCACGCAGTGAAAGTTTTACTCCTGTGTTGGCGCTAATACAGTATCAGTCAGCCTGTCTGGTGCCTGGGAGAGGCTT
>JBBPCX010069595.1:0-5000 GCA_037974365.1 Hydrocynus forskahlii | reverse complement strand
TGGAGCTCCAGTTCAAGACTGAGACAATTTCAAACATCAGACACATTTTAGCCAATTGACTACATTCACTATAAAAGAAAAATAAATGTGTGTTTGGTGTCTCACTGAACTATAACATTTAAATATACATTAGAGAAGAGAATTACATTTGCTTCTTTGGTCCATGGTCCAGCATAGCAAGGTGGAGGGATGGAATAAAGCTAAAGCTCTCCACAGTGCATGAACTGAGTCTAATTCTCAAACAGAGCATTTTTTCCTTGATTCTCGATGAAGATGTTACACACTCTACAATGGAAGTTTACTTTTTCTATAATGGACACTTTTTCAATTCACAGACCTCCTTTGTGTGTCTTGCGGGTGGTGAGGAGCTGAATTGAGGAGACAGAGGCACCGTTTGAACAGTAATTTTTATGCAATTGTTCCTGCTGTGTATGATAGCTCATACAGAGAACAAGTTCTATGCCTCTGTCTAACCCTCAGATCTCATGCACATGACAGGATGAAGACTTATTCCAGCAAACTCCCGTTAATTGTTCTTTGGGAGAATGCGGAACATTCTGCCTCCCACACACACACACACACACACACACACACACACACACACACATATATAACACTCACACTTGTTTGCACAAAGGTTTTTCTTGCATAAACCACCAGGCAATGGAACAAACCATCTCCTTTACACTGAGCCCTGTCAGTTCCTATTTCCGCCACATCCTAAGGCTTCAAGGCTGCATTGCTATTACTTTTACACAAGCATTTCATAGCATTTCAGTTGACTGGTCCACAAAGGCATGCCACACTGTGCCAATGTGTCCCACTGGCTGACACTTCTTTTGGGTGCAGGCAATTATAAGGATTTCATGGTGCTTGCAGTTGGTAGAGTATCTCACTTCTATGAGTCTCTTTCCAGAAAGGGAGGGGTAGAGTCTAGTAGCGTCTAGCTCAATTTAACAGGGCCACAAAAAGGCTGGGCAATAACACCATCAATACCTCTACAATACTCATCAGATACATAAAGAGGGATATAGGCAGATAAGAGTATTTAGCCATTATCTTGCTATTCACTACCAACAGCACAAAACTATAGGGCAATTAGCACAGTTGGCTATAGCCACATACTTTCAGCTGAAATAATGGAGCGTTCAAAAGAAAAATCTCTGACTTTGATGATAACGTCAACAACAGTAGGACACTGTAGTTAAAAAGGCTTGATTTAGTTCAGTTTTCTTATGGCAGATGTAAGTTTTAATATCAGAAAATACTATTAATATGTAATAATAATCTGTACTTATTATATGGAGAAATGTATTACTATGCAGTTTTTGCTCTTATCGCTCAGCCCTGCAAGGTGGGAACGAGAAGCAGCAGGTTGCAACCAGAGAGGATAGAGGGGAACACTTGTAAATGTCACCTGTTTGAGCAACACTCCGTCCCCAGAGACTCACGGTCAAATCTGCCCAAATCTCGCTGGGGAACCAGGAAGCAGTGGTTGAGATATGCCCTGTCTCTCATTCTTCTCTCTCTCTCTCTCTCTATTTCTGTCTGGCTCTCTTAGTTTCTCTCTCCCTCCCTCCTCTTTTCTCTTTTTGCTCAGTGTCACAACAGCTTCATCCGCAACAACAAAAAAAAAATCATAGAATAATTGAATCGCTGGAGAATGCATCTCTTTTTGCCTTCCTTTGTGATTTCACGTCTAATGCGATTACAATTACAGAGTCAGAGGCAAATCCGCAGTGATTTCCATAAGTGTATGAAATGGCTGGCATTTAATGGCAGAACAGGCAGCCTTATCTGAACAGTCATCTGGCATTAAGTGTGTTTTAAAAGCGAAATCACGCTGAGGCTCCAGACAGCAGCACTATCCGTCTCCGTGAACACACACATTCTCACACACTCATATTGCCCTGCTCTCTGGAATGTAAAGAAAGTCAATCTTGAGTGTAGCTTCTTGTGCAGCCATACTACAAGTCCTCATCTTCATAAATACATGAGTTAGCAGTCTCTCATATCAGTGAACTAAGTAATAACAGGGAAGGGTATTGGGTACAAATATTGCATTTGTAACTCGCTTTCCTGAGAAAAAAACCCCCATGGTATTAGGGACAGTCTGAACTAGCTGATAGACGGTGGTGGGAAGATGAAGAGAAACTTTACTGGTTAATATTTTTCAATACCCACTGGTACAAAGTAATTTATGTTTAAGCTCCCACATAGAGCGACTTGCAGTGTAGATGGATGCAGCATTGGGAGTCTTGCCCAGGGACTGTTATTAGTGTAGCGTGTTGTGCTTGACCAGATATGCAAAAACTCATTTCATTTTGTGGGCAATAATGGAAAAATAAAAATTTAGCCTTCTAATTATTGTGAATACAGGAGGTCCTCGAGTTACAACGGTCTTGACATATGACGTTTCAAGTTTGCAACGCTCACTCCCACTCGGCTTACACCTTTAGTCTCGTACTTATGGACTATGTGGCCGAACTAGTTTGGTCGCACGGTGGAAGAATATGCAGTAACGCGGCGTATGAGTGAGGGAGTTTTCCTTTTCCTTTTTCTGTGACTTAGTTATGTTTTTATGATTTTACAACTGTGTTAGGATCGGTAAGTGACTTAGGCTGTTTCAACTTATACCAAAATTCGGGTAACATCACTGTTGAAGGAATGGATCTGTGGTGTAACTCGAGGACTCCCTGTGCTTTGAAGGACATGAAGAAGGATAGTAAAAGAACAAATAAAAAAACGAAAGAAAGAAAGAAAGAATTTTGGTTCAGACTGACTTTAATCGTGGTCCATTTTCCTCAGTACTGTATTTGTATAGTGCTTGTGATAGAATTTTCCTCTTTCAGTCACCCCTCAGCACTTTTCCCTCTCCACTCCAAATAACTCTTTCTTTGTGTTTATGCCTTGGTTTGTCTTCAGCCTTTGCAGAGTCTTATACCTCTTTCTCAGCTTCAGGCCTTGTAGTTAGTCCAACTGCACTCACGCAAACACACAGTTCCTAAGACAGATACACCCATTTGTTTTCATTCATAGTCTACATCATTCAGTCATGCAGTGTTTTGTGGAACGAAAAATCTTTAGATTTTTGCTACATGTGTTGCATCCAAATTGGTCCACCTGATGTAAACTGAATTAAAGTATACTTAACTGATTGTCATTGCACTTGACGTGTGTACCAAAAAGTACTCAGTACCTTGGAGAGCAGAGGAAACTTAAACTTGACCTTGAACAATTTCTCTTGTTTGGTTTTTTTAATTGTATTCCTGTTTGGTTTAGTTGTTTAATGAATAGTGTGAATGTTCCTTGCACTGCGACTCACATAGTAAACAGAAAATGACTGTGCACATACACTTGTTCAAGTCTCATACATCGCCTCATCATGCAGAATATGCTTTGACCAAAACATACAAATAGCCAGGGTTCCCCTTGTTCTAATAATGCTTTGTCACCGAGGCTTTGAAGGTTGCTACCATGACAGTCAATGGACTGAAAATGTTCATAGACCTTGGCAGCACTGTAATTGTTCTCACACACACACACACACACACACATACACAGTCACACATACAGATTTAATCTTCCCAAAGCTCTCTGTTGTTTATGAGGCCCACGGGTGTAATTTTATGCCTGAATGAAGTGCTTACTAATAGCTCTGCATTCAGCATAGGGCAAGGAGAATGACAGTGAGTGAGAGAAAGAAATGGAGGAAGAGTGCAAAAAAAAAAAAAAACAGTTGGAAGATTTGAAAAAACATGGCAAGAGATAGTCTGAGGTAGTTTGTAAAAACAGACCCTGTTGTCTAAAATGACTGTCCGTAGAGTTGAGCTCCACAGTGAATTTTGTCATACTGTGGGTTGGGATCACTTATTGATATTGAAACTGGATAGAAACCAACAGTGTCAAGACCCACAACATGTACCTGACTTTGTAGTTAATTAATTTTTAATAAATCTTACTCTATGTAGACATGTGGACTGTACTGTATTTGTTCTGACATTGTTTAAAAATAAATCTGGGTGTGTAATGCATACTGCATGGTCGTTATATCTTCTCTAAACCGACCGTCCGAGCCAGTGTGTGAGGCTAACAGCTTCCTGAGGGGATTCTCCACCCAGTGTCCCGTCTCCTATTAGTCTGAACAGCCCTGACACTAGCAGTCAGCTCCCCCACTCATCCAGAACAAGGCAGGAGACAGATATTTCCATGCAGCCTAGCGTTGAATTCAAAAAGCCCCTGCTTTTTGACTCATCTATAGGATTTAATGTTACAGAGAATATTTAACAGATGAAGTGCTTTGTACAGTTCCGGTTCACAGAAGCTTCAGCATGTGCTTCCACAAAGTGCACATCCACATCCGTCTGCAAGCTCTCGCCACTCTTCAATCGATGCCGCCTCTTGTTGTCATGGTGTCTCTGCCATTGCCCATTACTTAAAACTGCTGTGCTCTCGTCCCGCGGGGCCGGGGTGAGAAGCATCACGCTTGTTTGTTCATCCCTTGTTTTTTTCCTTCCTTCTTGCACCCTGCTCTAATGGTCCCATATGGGCCTAGGAATGTGATGGAGAGTGTCGTGTGCCAAGAAAAATGTGATCAGAATAAAATCTGGAAGTGGAATGTGCATTGAGTGGATGTTGAGTTTGCAGTCATAAAGTGTGTTTGGATGGTTCTTACTAACTCTTTGGAGGTTGGAAAATCATTGGAAAATCACCAAATCGTAACGATTATTATTTTTTTTTTTGTGAGGGGATAATCCTTTTTTTTGTGAGGGGATAATTCTGCTGGAATGGAGCAATAAGATTCACAGCAACAACAAACGATTACAGATTACATAAAAGGAACCAAATGCAGAATAAAAAATGGAAAGTTTTAATGAAGCACCAAGTCCGTAAAACCAAAATGCCAAAATCAAAAAACGTAGAAAAGAGTCCAAAACCAGAAAATCAGTACATAGGCAACCAAAGTTCAGTCCAGAAGGCAAAAAGATAAATCCAGAGTC
>JBBPCX010069594.1:0-11239 GCA_037974365.1 Hydrocynus forskahlii | reverse complement strand
TCATATGGGATAAATATATATATATATATATATATACATATATATATATATACAATTAGGTGTGATATGTAATTTATTTATATATATATCCAATATAAGTTATTGTAATTTAAAAAACATGTCATAATAATAATAACCGATACTGGGGTATTAAACATGCAAATACCCTAAAAGAACAAAAATGAAGAAATGTCTGGTACTTTAGGTTTTAGAAACAGAAAAAAACAGAAGATTTTTGAACCTGGAAGAACTTTCAGGATAGTCTCCGCCCACAAGTGGGTGGGGAAACCCTCAGAGGGAGGGGCTCCGGAGAGCGGCCGAGAGAGCGAGCAGCAAATGGCAAGCGTGTAGGAGAACAAACACGAGTTCTACACCGAAATCAGAGTTTTCTAATACACAGTTCAAAGGTTTACTTACATGGTTAAGTAACTTAGAGTTACATTTACAGTGAATTTACACACTGTATTGACAGCTTCTGAAATGTTTTTGTTTTTAATGTTGAATACAGTTGTAAAAGTTGAACAGCAACAAACTAGAACACTTTATGGCAAGTGGCAGGTAAGAGTTTGAACACTAAAACCCTGTCTAGATATCGAAATAGATGAAAACATGACTAGAAGTAGCAATTCTCACAGTATTCTGAAATGTTTCAGCTCACATTGCTGTGAGCAAATTAACAAATGTGACACTCTAGTTACACCTTAACACAGTGCAGCTGAGGCGTAATCTGCGCTGCTTCCGATTCAGTTAGTGATTGCTTCAGGCAGGAAAAGCAGCTCATAACAAGGCTCATCATGACAGTAACCACTAGACTCCATTAGCCCAGAGCCGACAAGGTCAAAACTGTGATTATCAATATCATCAGTTACACTGTGGGATTTATATGGACCTTGGTGGAATGTATATTGTGACTAATTTTGTCCATTTCTTACTTCTTCCCCGGTCTAACAAAGCCACCAGGTTGGTAGGATGAATGCTATATTGTGCTTCCTCTGAGACATGTGGAGCCATGGGTTCTTTCCAAACTACTGCTTATAAAACAACTTTGGTTTGAGGAGAATACTAATTACTAGTTCTATGTCAGATAGTAGAAGCCCAGACTGGCTAGAGATGGGGGACAGGGAAAACATCCTACCCACTCAGAGAGGGAGGCCAATTATTCTTTGGACTCTTTGCCACAGGTGGCTGTGATCAAACTTAATGGTAAAACCAGGACTTTGATATGATCAGTGCTTTGATAGGACACATTTTAAAAGACGTACGACCGCCATTTCGCTACATTATTTCCAAGTAATTACATATTTGAAAGTGCAACAAATGGTAAATTGTTATACAGTGAAACAACTCCTCATGATGTCATGCTGAGCTTTGTTTGGTGTTCCTATGTCACAAAGTTATTGTTATTTAAAAAAACGTAATAATAATAAGCACTACTGGGGTTTAAAAATAGTGTCACACACAAATGACCATAAAGAACAAAAATGCCCAAATTTCTTTTTTTTTAGATTTTAGAAACAAACAGAAAAAAACACAAGATATTTGAACCCTGGAGAACTTTCAGGATAGTCTCCGCAGAGGGAGGGGCTCCGGAGAGTGGCCGAACGGTGGCGCGGCGAGAGAAAGAGCGGCAAGCGGCGAGCATGTAGGATAATAAAAACTGTTTTTGCACCGTTTATATTTGTTGATCAGATTTTACTAATATGCTCTAAGAGTTAATTACACAGTTAAGTACCTAAGAGTTACATTTACATTTAATTTACATACTGTATTGACAACTTTTCATCTTATTTACATAAAACCTCTCACTAGCAAAACATTTCGATGACTCAAAAATATTAAATCTGCAATTTCAGTAGAATTTCTACACTAATTTTCTATAAGCTACGAGTGGGAAGCAATATAAAATGACTCCTTGATTTTGTTGTACTTGGTGATGAGTGCAGCTTCTAATGTGTGAAGGCGTCTCTGCTATTGAATTGGTCTCATCAGAACAGGCTTTAGTAGTGCTGGGTTTTGCTGCCAGCCCTCATCCACTGCTATCTGAGCACTTCTTGGAGTTTTGTGGCATGAAAGCGAGGACCGAGAAGCGACCTTGTACTCCATTCTCTCTGCCTTCGCAGAGCAAATCACTAGATGGCCTAGTTTGTTCCCTCATTACAGATAGCTGTAATGAAAGCCTGGGAAAAAAGCATGTAGTTGTCAGAGTGGGCCTGAGCGTGTTGATAAATTGTCCCAATTAACCGTCACCTTCACAAAATGACCCCTTGTTTACTTGGAACCCGCTTCATTTGCAACCACCACTTATAGTGTATGAAAACCGGAGTACAGGTCTCCGCTTGGGCACAGAGCTTGACAAAGTATGGCTTTTCAGATAAAGGTGTCTGTGCTGAGGTAGTAGGGAGCTCGTGTTTATGAAATCATTTGAAGACACACTCATAGAGCCTCTGTATTCTTATGAAGTGAGTCTACAGGAGAATGTATTACTCACTGGAGGGTACGGCTTTGAATTAAATGGTTCAAACATGTACATTTCAACAAGAATGACAACTATCAAAGCAACATGATTTTGTCTTTCAGTTTGCTTAGTTTTGCAAATAATTGTGTTAATGTTGTAAAGTTTCTGGAGGTAAACTCAGTGTGTGTGAGGCACTACTTTGCATTAAAGGCCTATCATAATATATAACAACACAAGGCTGTCATTTCAGCAGCTGTGATAAACTAGCATTTATGTAAAATGAAGTCTTTTGTTATTAAAACTGAAACAAATAGGAGTCAAACTGTTGACAAATCTTTATTCATTAACATGTATGTATTAATCAAACAATTACTCATTGTAAGGTACTGCTTTGCGCTATTGTTATCGTCATTATATTATGTAGCTGATATATTACAGTTCTGTAATATAATGGGGGTAATAGCACTTAATAAGAGCGTATTTTCATTATATTAAGTAAGGAAGGATGTTTACCCTCTAAGTTGTTATCCACAATGAAATATTATTGTAGGGCACCGCATTGGGGCATTTACATTATAATCTTGCATTTAAATGCAAACACACACCCACACCCACACACACACACACACACACACACACACACACACACACACAGCTGGTGGCCTAGTGGTTAGGGAGTTGGCCCTGTGATAATAAGGTTGTGGGTTCGAATTTCAGGACTGCTGGTGGCACCACTGAGGCTCCCTTCAGTAAGGTACCGTCCCCACACACTGCTCCCCGGGCGCTGTGTTCCTGCCTGTCTGCTGCTTCACTCGGTGAGTGTATTAAATACAGAGAGAGAATTTTGTGATGTTTACACCGTGTGCTGTGGTGTGTTCACGTATGACAGAATGCTCACTCCACTTCACTTCACTTCACTTAAATGCCACTACCATGTCAATGTCACTACTGAGCTGGATATGACATACCACAAAAATAATACCCACTCCATGGCAGTCTTGTGGGGAGCAGGATAAAGGAAGTGGTTATAAATGATACAAAGAAACAGGACTACAGTCTGTGACTGTAAACTACAATGTGGTCAGTGGAGCGGACAATGAGTACATGCAGGTGTGTCTAAAAAAGTGGCTTGTCAGTGTACGGTTCAGCACAGTTTAGTTTTTCGGGTTACTTGCTTTTGGCAATAATGATATATTTTTTTATAAACACAGAATAAAAATCACTTTAGGAAACAGAAATAAGTTCATAGAGATTTATTACGATGTAAATGTTTGCAAAGTCTTTAAAGTTTTATGTGCTACTAAATCAAACATGGAGCAAAACTTAATCCTCTTGTGTTTATTATCCGCTGTTAGGCTTTGTGACTGACACACATGGGGACTGACTCCGACTGGCCCTTAACTGATTTGCAACTCCACTTGGACTTGATAATGAAGATGTGTGCCTTCATCCCAAAACCTGCAGGGTTGACTATAGCAATGCTCTCCTCACTGGGATTCCCAAAAATGTCCATTAGGCAGCTCCAGCTTATTCAAAATGCTGCTGCTGGAGTTCTAACCAAAACCAAGGAAAGAGATCACATTGCTCCAATTCTCAGGTCCTTGCACTGATCCCAGTTCAGTACAAAATTGATTTCAAGGTCTTACTTGTATTGTACAAGTCACTCAATGGTTTGGGCCCTTAAAACATCTCTGATGTGTTTGACGTATATAATCCTGGTGGGTCTCTTAGATGTGCAGGAGCTGCTCAGCTAGTGGAGAAAGATCTGAAATTAAACTTGGGGAAATGGTGTTTATCCACTATGCTGTCCAGCCAACTGCCCATCAGTATCAGATCTGGACCAACTGAAGCTTTAAAAAGCTGCTAAAAACTGCAGTATTCTCTTCAGCCTTCTTCTAAATATCTGCACTTCTGTTGCACTTTTAGTTTTTTTTTATTGATTTTCTATGAAATTATTTTATTTCTTTCATTACTTTATTCTATTTTGTTTTATTTTGTATTCTATTTCTGTAAAGCACTTTGAATGACCTTCTTTATACGATAATGTGCTATTCATATAAACTTGAACTTGAACTTGAAGACTCAAGGCGAGATGTGACTCACACTCACACTCCAGGGACTCACATAAGGTAACTCATGACCATCTCTGTTGTCTGTCTATATCTAGATCTACTGCTGTATCTGATAAATCTGCAACTCCCAAACGGCAAGTCATGACCTTGTACTTTGTGCGGGAGCTTTGTAGTGCTGTTTAATTATTATTACTGTGTCTACGAGGGATCTGTAATGGGATTAGGAGTGTGGGATTAGATTATCAGAGGGCTTTCTAGTTGTTGAAACCTTCAGGGAGACTGATTTAACCATTATTGTTCTTAATGACAAGGATGAATGCTTTGTATATTCGCTCAGATTACATTAGCGTCAATGTGATTTCTCCACCTTGGCTGGGGAGGGGGTTGGGATTGGAAAGAGGGTTTGGACTTGTGAACTCTCATCCTTTGTTCTTTGTTCATGCTCATCGTTCTACTAATATAAAAAACCAAAGAGTAAGGGAGCCATCATGTCTTCAGAAAATGACTTCAAATTGCTTTTCAGTTTATCCTGAATACGTTTTTATGCAACCGTTATGCAAAATTATCATAATTTAAGACAATTTGCAGTAATGGAGGTTTTGACATGTCTTCACTCGAGCAGAGGGAGAGAAATAAATAAATAAATAAGTAAATAAATGGCAAATTTTAGTGCAGAAGGCATGCATAGCAAGTGGCCAAATATTTAGCATTCATACTGGGAGTAATTATCAGCCCAGGCCGAGGTTATTGTGTCATTTGTTTTAGTGTGTTTTCGGGGGCCTTCATGTGGAAACAGAATGGAGGGGGGTCATTTAGAAGGCAAGCATGGCCTTTCAGCTCCACTGGCTGCCACAGCAGGCCCTCAAACTCATGAACTCATAATCATAACTATTCTTCACACTGGAGATACAGGGCAGCTTTTTTTTTTCACTGTCTCTCATCCAACAAGCTACTGGGTCATTTCTGACAGAAAAAAAAACACTGAAAGTGTCTCTTTACACTGTATTTATCTCAATGGTAGATGATGTCCACCATTTTTCTCTCTCTGTCTATCACAGAAACACACACACACACACACACACACACACACACACACACACATATCACCATTACACCAGCTTTATTTTCATCCACATACATCATGTCTTTCATTCTCTCACATCACGCCCACACATACATTCCAACCCATTTAGTGTACCACTATTTTTTTCTCACTCTTTCGCTTCTCACTCTCTTTCACTTTCTCTCTCTCTCTCTCTCTCTCTCTCTCTCTCTCCCCCTCCGCCTTTTCACACACACTCACTTTCACACTCTCTCTTTCACCTTCTCTCTCTCTCTGGCTTTCTCGCTCTGTCTCTCAGCCACTCTTGCACAAAGGCTTTTTTATGTCACAATCAATAAATAAATAAATACATACATACATACATACATACTTACATTCATACAATGCATTTGACTGATTATTTATGTATTTATTATTTATTTTTGGCCAGCAAGGATCGTCCTCTGGACCATTCCGTTGGGCCTAACACTGTAAACTTTTTGTCCTGAAAAGCTGGCCCTCAATTTCTGTGCAATCAGTGAGTAGCTGCAGTTCCATCGGACAGAGGCAATTGGTGGCCAGTCTCACAACATCAAACCACCAAGAATGGAGCTTAGATGCATCAGCTCCAAACAAAGGCAAATACAGCCCGACTCCCTCACTGCTCACATTCAAATTCAATTTCTGTCTTTTGACCCCATTCTTTCCTCAAAACAGCAGAAGCCCTTTAAATATGTAGAACTTCCTCGCACTGATTTCTCCAAAAGAAAGAAAAAGCCCATTTCTCTGAGAAACTGGCAGAGGAAATATGGCTGAAATGGTTTAAGCTGTGGTGTCTGATCCTGGATCAGAAAAATCCATAGTCAAAGCTGCCAAAATATATATATATATATATTTCGCCAAAAGGAATATGCCAAGCTTTTGCTGGCACCGTGCTATGGTTCCTGTGGACCTCAAAGATGTTATAAAGCTTCAGTCAGAAACTTGCTATGGCCTTCACTGCATGGGGGGATTCCCTGCTTTGGAGATGTGCTGCATAGTCCACGATCATCCCCATCAAACATCCATCAAAAGCTGCCCAGAACAAGAAAGACAAACCTTTCACAGAGGCTTCCTAACCTTCAAGCACTAGCTCTGAGACCATTTGATCCTACTGCGTTGATCTTTATTGGGGTTCAGCCAGGGACATCCTTCCAGCCGCCAGATGGCTCCATAGTGAGTGTCCTCCTATTGGACGACTAAAGGTACTGTCCTGTCCCCCTAATGATGAGGCCTTCTGTCACAGTCTGGGCACATATGGGCCTGGTCAATCCCAGCACCACCTGCAGAAATGGGGGCTTCAACTCACCTGCCAAAAGAAGAATCTTTAGTTCACTAAAGAACCTTCCAGTGGGTAATTCTTAATGAGACTGTGGACAACCTTTTTTTTTTTACGGTTCACTTTGAAGGTTTTCTCAAATAAACCATTCAAGCCAACAATTAAACAGTTTCTACTTTTCTGGGAAGAATCTACATCAGATGGTGGTGGATTGCTGTGAGTATCCGATTGCATTCAGCCAAAGCATCAAGGCAACTTCATCAACTAAATTTGGCAAACTTAACCCATGACTCAGGAAGGTTCCTTGATCTTGAATTACCATTACTGATTTCATTTGTTTCAGTCCACCTTTTCACTTTTTTTGGTTTAAAAGTGGTCGCAGTAATGCCCAGTCAGTTTAGAACAACTCTTACAGTCAACAAAAAAGAAGGCGGGCAATTTTTCAAAATCTAGTATATGATGTGGCCGAATAGACCCAAGGGAAAGTAGCCTGGTGATAAAGAAAACAAAGGAAAAAGACATGTCCAGTATGAATATAGATGAGGCCAGGAGCCAATTGGAGAGATTTTCTCAACAAGACTGAAATCACCAAAAGTTCCCCTCAGTTGAGCAATAGCGTGTATCCTATTTTAGGTGTGACGTACTTCATTTAGTTTGGGTATGTTACACCTAAAATAAGTGGAAATCCCACGAGACTTGGAAAAGTCTCCTGGGCTTGACTGGCATGGGCTTTCTTTCAGCTCTACCTGAAGCACATTTAAAAAATGCATTAATTCAAGTGGTATCAGCTTGACTTGCTTTCTTAGCCGGGTTGACGTTTCAAGAGTTCATTCAAAAGTTATACTCTGCATATGAGTTTTTCGAGGTGGAAAATAGCAGTCCATGCTAGATTTACTGATTTGAATGACTCAGGTTTGAACAACATCATGTCTGACCTCATCGGAGTAGGCGTAAAAACCTGCGGGAATGTGGACTTTTGTTGGTTTTTGTTAATTAGATTTTATTGTGTCTCACAGAACAGAACTGGCTCATTCCTTCATAATACATTACTGTGCAGTTTGCCCGAAGACGTCTTTGGAGACTCCTCTTCCACTGTTATGAGATGCGTAGCTGATCGTTGCTTGTCCGGATCAAACCTCCTGCGAGTGATGCAATCAGACTCCAGCTGTCATTTCACCATTTCTACAATATTGTCTCATTATTGCTTTTCACTTTTTTTAGCTTTTGAAAGAACACAGAATGACTCCATTGAACACATCTTTGCATCTTGTGTTAAGATGTTAAAATAGAGCCCTACCTGCACTCCCTGGCAGCGCCTTAAGGAAGCAAATCACCTGGGACGTTCTGACATTAATGTTGAGTTAAAATAACACCGTCACAGGTAACATGCCAAGATTGCTCAACACACTGGGGATTGTACTGGGTCATAATATAAAGTCGCCAGGGAGAAGTGTGATTGCAAGAACTCTAAGAGGAGGTTAGCTGTGTCTTCAGGCACCATATGGGATGTGGAAATGACATTTAGCCAATGAAGCAGGCTCATGCCAGCCCAGAACACCTAAGCGCACATGATTGACAGATAGCCCTCAAAGAATAAGAAGATAAGAAAGGCACAAGTGTGGGGAAAAAGAGGCAGTTGTCAAAATGTCAGCTTCAGGGTTCATTTTGGTCCATTTTAGGGGAAATGCATTTATACACATGCCATACACTCTCTATGACCTTAGGAGTTCTTTGATAGGATTATCACTTTAGAGATATTCTTCCAGAGGACTGTGGAAATCCTTTACCTGTCATAATATTCTGTGCTTTTTAGGAAGCGATAAGTTGAAAAGGAAGTTAACAGTAGATTTATAAATGAAATTACAGCGGTGAGACTTTACATGTGAATATGGTCATTTTCTAAAATGAAAACAGATATAACAAGTCACTTGTTGTCAGTTGATAATGACATTTAAACAGCACCGGTTTGATCTTTTATTGGTGCAAGTATTGAACTGAACAGCTTTGTCTTAGTTTTTAAGAACTGCTGACAATATTTCTCCTAATTTCCAAATAAAAGTATTGTTCTTTGAAGCATCATTTTAAAGGAAATGACAAAACATCAAAACAAGAGAAATGATGCCGTAATTACAGAACTGGAATAATTCAAAGAAAATAAATATCTTGTTCAATCTTAAACAAAATGGCAATAATGACCTTTGACGAACTTCTAGTAGTGTTTTACCATCCAGCTGGTCTCATTGCGAGAGGAGAGTGTTGATTACAGCTGTTTTTTTATATTTTCCTCATTAAATAAGGTGTGATTCAGGTGATCAGTAATCAGTACCTCATAAAGCAGAATGAGATGCTTGTATTTGAATTTAACAGACACTGGCATGGAATAGTTGTCATATATATGTATGTATGAAATCTGGGATTTCCCCAGAGGCGGCATAGCCCACTGTTCCTGGCTCATTTTTAACTTTGCGCATGGGTTCTTTCTCTGTTTCCAAGTACTGAGCCGTCTCACAGCAGTGGCCACTCGTTACAGTATGTAGCATTTAAAGTATTTCGTTCATTTTCCCATAAGAAAAGGTATTTACTGCACTATTACTGAATCCGAAGGAACAGGAAAATGGGCACTTACTGAGTACCTGACAATTTTAGCTACTTTCGTCTGCGGTATGCATGTATTTTCTGAAGGTGTTTGTTAGTACTTGCTACATATTCATTACACGTTAAAATGCTGAAAATACCTGGTCATTTTCAGTTAATTTGTACTGAGATTCTGGACTGAGAAGTATGCAGCAAATTATATTTGTAAGTACCACATAATTACATCAGTAAGAACAGCTTTCTAATGTAAGTTTCATTGCAACTTAAATTAGTAAGTTACTATGGCAGTGCAAAATATGAACCAGAGAATTACTTCAGATTTACTCATCGAATTACAGACGTAGTATACAATTTTAAAATAAAGCACGCTATTCCAGGAACTGAGTTTGTCAGTTCTGAATGTGTTGAATTTTTTCTTGTTTTGTTTTTTCCCCTTGCTCTCTTGAAACCGTGAAGAGAAAAGCTTTAAAGGCAAAATGTTCACATCGCAACATTGATTTTTATGAAATAAAACACAATGAATGTTGACAGGGGAGACAAAACTAGTTGAATGTCTTTTAACTCAAGCAAACAGTTCAAGCATTTTGTTTTGCATGGATTTTTTCAGAGACCTTTCTGTTGAGGCTGTCCAGGGGGTCTCAAGTTTCAATCACAGACCCATATTTAGTCAATGCTTATTTTCCACATGACACATTTTATGGTTGTATGGTCTTGGGCGCGAACCATTATATTTAATAAATCTTGTTTGAGCCCTACACAAATGTTTGTTATAATGAAACCTGATCTAAGTAAAGATTGTAAGAAAGTCATTGGGAAAATATGAAGTTGATATGAATGTTACATATCGTCGCTGTCGGGCCGAAACCTCATCTGTCCAAAACAGCTATTTTTCAGGAAACTCAAAAAACTGTGTATTCTAAATAAATGAATACTGTGTCATCAAAATTGGTATAATTATTTTCAACACTTTTCATTGATTAATAAGTTATAAAATTTTACAGACCCACGTGGGGACTGACCAATAGTTTTGATTTATGAAAAAAAACAACAAAGATCAAAAGTGGAGTTACGAGGTTTCCGCCAGACAGCGACGATATAAGCTTCAAGCCTTGCCTTAACAGCTGAAATAATTGCCATAATGAGCTCCTATATTATTATCTGTAGGCCATAGTGGACAGCTATCACTGCTGTCATGTCAAAACATAATAGCTCAAATCGTTCTCACTTGTCTCTTTTACATTTTAAAACCCCAGCAGCCTTCAGACATGTCATAGAAATGGTCCACAATGAGTTAGCTTACATCAAAATTAATTCAGCAAATAAACTGCAATGAAGTGTGCAGAAGGATGTTCGCTGTGGAGGATGTGCATTTATTTCCACTTAGAAGCGTGTTATTTGACCAGGGCGGCACAGCAATAAGAGACAAAATTCAGTGTATGTTAATGTAACAGCATATTATTTAACATAAATTTGGACCACTTCTGTAGGACTTATTGGAATAAATGGCATCTGATACTGGAAAGTACAGTGACAAAAGGGTCCCCTGGTGAAATGCCATTTCACCTCCTATATATTTTTCAGCTTGAAAACAGCTGGTTATGAGTCAGCTGCTACTAACCATAATAAATTTATAAATTATGTTAAACGTAATGTACACATAATTTCACAAAAATGCATTTGAGTGTTCTTACTGCAATGTATTACTTGGTTTGAATCCCAGGACTGCTAGTAGCACCATTGAGGTATGTGTATATATA
>JBBPCX010069593.1:0-11239 GCA_037974365.1 Hydrocynus forskahlii | reverse complement strand
GGGTCTTTCTGAACCGTCTAATTGATGTGACTTCCCTGCTGGCCGTCAGGAGCTGGCATTCAGGGGTCATGATGGGAACAGTGAATCAGCAAATACTGGAAATTACAGGGAATTTACAGAAACATTAGCTAAATATGACTCTGTCTTGGCCACACAATTTCAGTCATCTTTGTTTTCTGGCATGTCCCACTCTATCCAAAATGACTTGAACTCTGCTGTTGCAGTCCCTGTTTCTGATCATATCAAAGGTAAATTCAGACTGCTCCCTTTATAGCATGGCAGGTGAATGAAGTACGACACAAACCATTTTCTGAAAAAGGAACAGAGGGCAGAATTTATGTATAAATAGTGTAACGAATGTAGGCCTAAAATGAGCTTACTCTTTTTGAAAGAGTAGCAGCCGCTACTGAGCTGCACTATGTGTTTTTCTGGTCCAGGTGGGAGAGGGCAGTGTGAAGTGCATCGTCTGTAGGTCTGTTAGGCCTGTAAGCAAACTGGTGTGGATCAAGTGAAGCAGGGAGCAAAGATATGATGTGAGCTTTAACTATGCGCTCAAAGCACTTCATGGCAATGAAGGTGTGTGCTACTGGGCGATAATCATTTAGGCAGCTTACATTAGTTTTCTTTGGGACAGGGATGATGGTGGTCCTTTTTAAACATGTTGGGACAGCAGACTGGAGCAGGGAAAGGTTAAAAATGTCTGTGAAGACATCTGCCAGCTCGTGGGCGCAGGCTTTGAGAGCACGACCTGGGATGTTGTCAGGTACAAGAGCTTTCCGTGTTTACTTTTCTGAAGTATTTACATGTTAACAGCCCAGAAATCAAAAACCAGTCAAATGGGCTTGAACCAAAGTAAAGAGGTCACAAGGAGCAGAGTGGCTTGAAGCCTACAGCTTGAGAAATATCTTTGTGTCTCATTCTGTACTTGACAGGAAGCCAGTGGAAAGTAGAGGACTAAATATCAGTAGAGGAATTACCTGGGAGAATTTGGAGAGGTTATGGCCCAGGCAACTGGAATGCCCTGTAGAGGAGAAATGCTTTCGAGTGAATGACCAGGAGGGAATTGCAATAGTCAAGTCTGGAGATAACTAGAGCTCAAAATGTTGAAAGGCCTCTACAGCTTTGAAGGTTTGTATTCTCCTGATGCTGTGGATTAGAAAGTGGTAGGATTTTTTCGGTGGGACTTTATAGGAGAAATTAAGGATGGCTTTCATGGCAGCTAAATGATAAACTAGTCAACCATGATAGTTCATGTAGGTGAGTGCTTTGCTGCAGAGTTCTGTTTTGTCCAGATTATAATTCAGGTGGTGGGTGTGAGATATTGGTGATTGGTTACAATATGAAGGGCTGTTATCAGCATAGCAATGGTACATGAAGTCATGTAAGCTTACATCTGATCTCAGCAACAAAGACGAGTACAAGGAGGACAGTAGTGGACCAAGAACTGACCCCTGAGGAACTCCAGAAGTGAGGCTGTGAGGAGCTTGGAGAGAACCATTCCAAGCCACCTGGTAGGAGCAATTTTGAAGATAAGATGAGAACCAGACAAGTGCCTAATGCGCAAGTGTTGAAATGAGCATCAGGTGGCCAAATGCAAAGTCAAAGAGAATATGGATAGTGGAATATGGATTATTTTTGGATAGTGGACCACTTGTAAACTAAATTCAGGGACAGTGCGATGACCCTACCAAGTATGTTGTGTCTGATACATTTGTGCCTGCTATTAGCATGTCAGTGTTGCTGCTGATCTCAGAACAAAAGGTACAGTCAAGTTACATTTTTGTTCACCATGTAAACAATACCCGTATACCCTTTAAGACACAAAATAAGCTTTTTCAGTCCACTATTATTTTTATAAACAAAGCCTTTACATTGTTATGCTGGTGTAGATAGCTACATCTCACTAAGATAATTAACAAGAACATCCACAATAGCTGTGATTTATCTGTTGTCAATGAAACCATACTGTCCCAAAAACCACCTGGAAGCAACACGATCATCATGTCACAATTTAATACAATTTACCATTAAAGACTAAAAGCAATATCTCGACATGCTGCCCTAACTTTTTAAACTATTTTAAACTCAAAGTTACCTCATATTTTCAACAACTGATTGTAGCAAATAGTTAATAGTTCACTGCTGGCATTTTTCCAACTTCCCTAACTATAGACCTGTCTTAAATCTTTCTTTAATGGCCAAGATCATTACGAAAATATATATATATATATTTTAAAATTTCAAACAGGCTTCTGCCTGCACCATGGTACTGAAATAGCTAAAGTGTTAAATGATGTATGGCTGAATACTGATTCAAGTAAAATAACAGCTGTGCACTAGATCTCAGTGCTGCATTTGACAAAGTGGGTCATAAAATTGTAGGAGAAGCTGAAAAACTGAGTAGAACATTTTGGGCTAGTCCTTAACTGGTTTATGGACTTAGAGAGCTGGATTTATTTTGTCACTATGGACAGTTATGAATCTGATAGGGAAACCGATGACATGTGGAAACCCCCAGGGATCAGTTCTCAAGCCTCTTCTGTTCAGACTTTATGTGCTGCTTTTGGGCCAAATTCTGCGGAGCAACAATACTGATTACAGTTATGTAGATAATACACAGGTGGGGCGGCTGGTAACCTGGTGGTTAGGGAGTTGCCCCTGTGATTGGAAGGATGTGGGTTTGAATCCCAGGACTGCCAGTGGCACCACTGAGGAACCCTTGAACAAGAGACCGTCCCCAAACACTGCTCCCTAGGTGCTGCATCACTGGATGCCCATTGCTTTACTCAGGTGAATGGGTTAAATGCAGAGAACAGTTTCACACTATGTGCTGTGCTTTGGCATGTTCACGTGTGACAAATGGGCACTTTGTCGTAAACACATATTTGGCCCTCTTGTAGCTATCCCGGACACTGAACCATGCCCCCGTTTTTTCCGTATTGCCCGTTTTGTTTGGTCCAATGTCCCCAATTAGTGTCAGCTGGCCCTTGTTTCATGCTTCATCTGCATGGACTCTGCACCTGAGCCGTATAGGGTAAAACCTGCCTGAACTGCTAACTGTTTGTAGCCTGAGTCAGAGCCCCTCTGGTATCGCCACCTGTGATATTAATGATGCTGAAACCTCCTGTTTTCCCTTCTCTGTATGCTTGCATGTTCATTTAACTCGTGCACATGCATCTCCCGCCTACGCACCCACAGCAAGCATGAGATCTCTCTCCAAATATCTACAGCCCAATAGATTCACTGTGCCAATATTTAGATAAATAAATAATAAGATGAGCTGTAATTTCTTTAAAAAGGATAAAACAGAGAGTATTGCATCCATTCTCTGGCTCTGACCTCACTTTCTCCAGCCGTATAAACAATCACTAAAACATAAAAAAAAAAAAATAGCCAGAATCAAGGGAGTGGTGTGCCAAAAAGACCTGGAGAAGCTCATCCATACGTTTATCTCTGGTACAGTGGACTACTGTAATGGTCTTTTAATTGGACTTCCCAAAAAGACTATTAAACAGATGTAGCTCATTCAGACTGCTGCTGCTAGAGTTTTATCCAGACTCAAAAACAGGTCACATTACTTTAGTTCTAAAATCTTTAGACTGGCTTCCTGTCAATATAGACAGAACAGATTTTAAAGTGCTGTTGCTAGTCTATAAATAACTGAATGGTTTAGACCCTGATTTTACCTCGGATCTGTTTAAAGAGCATAAAATGAGTAGGGCTCTTAGAAGCATGGACTCAGGTCACCTAATAAAGAGTGCAGTCTAACCATGGTAAAGCAGCTGAAATAAGCTACCACAAGATCTTAGATATGCCCCCGAAATAGTGCATTTTTATGTCCAGCTTAAAATTTGTTTTTTTTTTCTGCATCTATGATTAAGCTCTGAAATTTGTACGCTACCCTTACTGCTTTTACATATTTTTTTATATTTTTATTACATTATCTTTTTCAATTTTTTAAATTTACTTTTTTGTATGCCTTTTCATTTAATGTGATTTGTACTTTCTTTCAGTTCGATTTTTTGTTGTTTTTGTTTTTATTTTCCATTGGATTTTTCTTATGCTCTTATTTGTGTGAACCACAAAATTTCCTCTATAATATGGAACTGTCATACGATGACACAGATGCCACTAGTTGGTTTGGAAATGTCTACCCTGGCAGTATTGTGGAATGAAAGCATCAAGGACCAAACCACACCTCAGTTACAAAGCAGTAGATTTGGTGAATGCCTATAGAACACCATGGTCTTATATAGTGTACATACTGGAATGCATAGTCCCAATAGTAAGGACAAAGCTCAACGTCAATTGTCGCTGCTAAAAATTATGTCAAGAAAACAAAAATGGCTTGTTCCTCGTGGCACATAAACAACTGACACACATTATACAACAAGCCATGTCTGTAATATAATCTTAAAGCAATTGGGATACAGGTCTGGTTAAGGCTACAGTCTGTGACAAAGTGGAACACTAAAGCAGTCAAACAACTGGTCACTGTAAGCTTTTTAGTAGTCATGCCTTTTACGTAAGGGCCTCCTTCTGACTGAATTGTGCCTTGCAGCAGGAGTGTGTTCATGTTCATGCAGCAGCTATGCCCATGCCTTCCAGCACTAGTGGGGCTTTTTCAGGGACATGAACACATTTTCATTTCTGGTATTATTTATTCATTCCTCTTCAGAACAGCCAAAAAGGGGAGGGGGCACTTTAGTGTTCCTTTCAACCTGCAGATCTGCAGGCTATAGGAACAACAGCGAACATTGTAAAAAGGCCACTGCTGTTACATGAGCATTCTAGCTCTTCCTTAATCATAAACACATACATACAGTTTTATACAGAACACGGAGACACAGATGTGTCCTGTATATCAGTGTATATACACTGTATATATAACCCCAAAACAGAAAACGTTGAGACGGTATGGAAAATGCAAAAAAAAAAAAATCATTCTTACATTTACTTTGACTTTAATTGCTAGCAGTATGAACCCAAAATACGTCATTTTTTTGGCTTCATTTTGTTTGTTAAAATACATCCATTCATGCATTTTTGGCCTGCAACTCATTCTAAAATAAGTTGGGACGGGGGCAGTTTAGGACAAGAAATGAAGTCAAAAAATTCAACAATGATTTTAAACAGGTGATGCCAACAGGTGATTGTAATCATGATGTGGTACAAAACCGTATCCATGAAAGGCTTTGAGAGGCAACGATGGGCAGAAGATCGCCAGACTGTCAACAAATGCATGAGAAAATTATCGAAATGTTTAAAATGTTACTCAAAGAAAGATGGGAAGAGATTTACATATTTCTCCCTCTGCAGTGCATGATATCATTAAACCTTTTGTGTATAGTGCCTAGTGTATTTCACTGATACGCATGGCTTCTGAAGCTTCTGAAGATCTGTCCTGGCTGTTACAGACACAGTGCATCACAGCTTGATGTATATGGGGCTGTGTAACCACAGACTAGTCAGAGTGCCCATGCTGACCTCTATCTATTAACAAAGGTAGCTGCAACGGGCACATGAACATCAGAACTGAACAATGGTGTAATGGAAAAAGGTGGCCTTTTCTTTTACAGCCAGATGCGTTAGCATCATTTACCAAGGGAAAATGTTTGAGGACCATGATAATCTGTTCGCAGATTTGTGGGATGTGCTGGACAAACAAGTCCAGTCCATTAAGGTACTATTTCACAACTTACTGGACTATTGTCGTAGTTTTTGTTGTACAAATAAAACATGAGGATACATAAAGGGGGAATTTGGCTAATGCTCTTATCCAATACGACTTACAACCATTAGATACAGGGACAGCTCCCCTGGAGCAACTGAGGGTTAAGTGTCGTACGCAGGGACACAATGGTAGAAAGTGGCCGTTCATATCTGCGACTTTGTGGTCAGCGGGTTCACAGGCAAGTGTTTTACCCATTAGGGTATTACCATACCCATGGCACACATTGTTTTCTTGGAACATAAATGATATTTACTATGTATATGAACATTTGTAAATGACAAATCGTAACATATTAAAAATATATAACATTTTTATCTTGATATTATTCTCTTGCTTTCATTCTCTCTCACACACACAAAAACTATGTCCCTGCTTTACCATGTGTATTTGTGGGTGCTTGTGCGTATATGTAAACATTACGTGTGAGCCTATCTTGAAAATTCATTGTCCATTAAGCTGAAATCTGTTAAAGTACTTCTTGGGTCCATCAGGCAGTGTAAACTTTTATGGGTGTTATTATTATTAAATTCATCAGCCTTGACCAGATTTGATGGCTAATAAAGAGCTCCATAATGTGTCGTTCGGCATTGGACTAGAATCACTACAGTCTACTAAACTGGCTATGAGTGAACGTGGGCATTCAGGGGCCCAGTGATTTTATATACAGATGCTTACATTCACACACAGGCTGTAAGGAGTTTACATGATCTCTGTCTTATGGAACACACAGTTGACGTTTTCTGCAATTAATTTGCGGTATCTGGACAGTTTCTACACAACTTCACAGGTTTCAAATAATTAGCATATCCCTAGGAAGAAAAACTAGATTCTAAGAAATTATAGATTCTAAAATAAAAACTCATTCATCACACTAAAAAGTGGAGATCAAAAGGTAACTTAGCAGTAAATTGATATAAATCGATACTAATATTTCAATACAATGTTAGGTATGGTATTTATAATTTAATGTTGTTTAATCTTTCAATCTTGTTCACAGAATTCTTGAAATATACAGCCATGGAAAAAAATAAGAGACCAATTTTCCCTTTTTTTCTGTTCACGGTTTGTACTATTTGTGGCACTGTCAGATCCTAGCTCTCACTCAGGGGTTCCACTGTGGAACAGGATGGACTTCGGATGTTTCCCTTGTACAGTGAACATTCAAACAGCAGCACACTTTCCTGAAAATGATCTATGAAAGATTTAGTCTTGGAGAGTGCAGTTTGACTGGGTCTGTGACATTTGGTGTTTTGTGCTCAAATAATTTGCCATTGCTGGCATGATCGCAACTGGCAGAGTTCAAGGAAGATAAAATAAAATAAAATTAAAAAAATGAAGCAATGGCCTTGGATAGGTTTTTGGAAAGTTACTGGAGAAGGAGTACCCAAAAGTGTAATTAAGTGGCCCCTTATAGTCATGCATGAACACACCCCAGCACGCAGTGTGAATTTTTTCCACAGCATTTAACCCATTCACCAAGTGAAGCAGTGGACAGCCGGTAGTGCAGCACCTGGGGAGCAGTGTGTGGGGACGGTACCTTGCTCAAGGGAACCTCAGTGGTGCCACTGGCATCCTGGGGTTCAAAATCACAACCTTCTGATTGCAGGGGCAACTCCCTAAACACCAGCCCCCAGCAGCCCCATTCTCTGTGACATATTTGTAAATCCAACAAATCAAGGCCGTGGACCAGGAGCTCCATGTCTGCCTCTCTTCCATCCCTGGCAGGTTTCGTGTAACATCCCAGGCTCTGGTTTTCCATTTATAGTATGTCAGATTTACCCCCATTAACTGCTTTTGTGTGTGTGTGTGTGTGTGTGTGTGTGTGTGTGTGTGTGTGTGTGTGTGTGTGTGTGTGTGTGTGTGTGTGTGCATTGACCATCAGAGTGATGTAGGGACCGCATTTTTACAATACATTTAGATTTGGGATAAGTAGAGATTTGCATACATTTATAGGGTGCTGTATCTGAAAATAGGTTGATAAATTCTGCTCTTTGTAAAGTTCTACTGGGAAACCTTCAATCCTGCATTCATGTAGACTGCATATGAGTGCTTCTCTCTTTCTGTTTTTTTTCCTTCTTTTATTCCCTTCCTTCAGTTTAGCTCCACTATCTCCATCTCAGTCATCACCTCCTCGTCTGCTCGTCAGCACCCACCATCTATTTCCGTACCCACCCCTTTGCCCCAGGTGGAATGTGCGTATTCCATCAATGTTACGTCTCAGAAAAGAAATGAGACAGCAGAAGAGAAAGGGAGAGCAGAGAGAGAAAAAGAAATACATCACTCCATCAGTCATTCATTTAATTCCACTCCAGTCTCAGTCTCAGTGCTGTTTGTTTCTGCACTAAAAGTAATAGAGAGCCAATAAAAAGTAGGAAATGTTTTATCAGAACACATAAAATGTAGATATACAAAGCAGAATTTAGGCCTCTTAAAAGTTTTAATTAACAATCTTTCAGAAAGCATGAATAGAAAAGAAAAAATGGCTAATTAAAATATACTCTGTGTGAGAAAAACAGAAGAAGAAAACAATTGTTGAACAATTGCAAATGTCCTGGTGTGACAAAAGACAATTAAGAGTGGAAGCAGGATGCATGTGTGAGATGGTTTTAGTATTACCTTTGAGAATTGAGGACTTTGAAAGAGAAAACAGAGTCATTAGCAATTAATAATTCGAGGGTGGGGTCACTGATGAGACACAGGCGATGGGCGGGGCATGACATGGGTTGAGCAGGGAAACCAAAACACAAACAGAAGCACATGGTCAGAGACACAGGGGAGAATGTAAACAAGAGAAAACAAATGAAAACATGGAAAATGCAGGGCAGAATGTCACAGAGAGAGAAAAGGGAGGGGGAGGGAGAGAGAGAGAGAGAGAGAGAGAAGCAAAAAGAGAGGAGTGGAAAGAGGGGACAAAAATCAGAAAAGGCAATAGATTTAAACGCACCATGTGTAAATGTATTAAATCCTTTCTGAAGCCATTGGATCATTTGTTTTCTCCACACTGGCTCAAAGCCTGTGGCTCTAATGCTGTTTTAATAGAGTCGTGATAAACTAATGCCCAACTCCACTCTCATCGCTCACCACAAATGCCATGCGCTCCTAATGATGATGAATTCTGGGACAGACTCCAGCGCTTAACAAGGCAGTCCAGGCCTTCAGCAGGATGTCACACTACACCCTGCACTACTGCACGACTTTCTCTGCCCAGTGACTGTCCAGTACATAGTGCCTTCAAATGTTGACGGACATGTCTTTTAGAATGTGAATTTTCTGACTGTGACTTTTCAATAAGGTTTGGAAAAAATGCACTGAACAGACAAAAGTATTGGGACACACCTATTAAAGGCAGGTGGCTCCTTCCAGTGGAGAGCAATCTTAATGCTTCAGGACACCAAGACATTTTAGACAACACCATGCTTCCAACTTTGTGGACACAGTTTGGGGAAGAACATTTTCTATTCCAGCCTGACTGTGCCCCAGTGCACAAAGCGAGCTCCATAAAGACATGGCTGGATGAGTTTGGTGTGGAAGAACAGGACTGGCTCGCACAAAGCCCTGACCTCAACCCCATCCAACACCTTTGGGATGAACAGATTCCCACAGAAACTCCAAAATCTTGTGGAAAGCCTTCCAAGAAGAGTGGAAGCTGTTATAGCTGCAAAGGGGGGACCAACTCCATATTAAAGTCTACACAATTGAATGCAATGCCATTAAAGTCTCTATTGTGTGTAATGGTCAGGCGTTCCAATACTTTTGTCCATATGGTGTATCTGCAGAAGTGTTGTTCCCGAGTGGATCAGTCACTGAGCCTATCATTGGATGCCATAGTCAAGAGTACGATTGTTCTGAGGGTAGGTGGTTTGCCTCACTCTCTGTGTAGGTAGGATGGCCCACCATCTTCCACCAGTCACTCAAGCAGGCGATACTGCAAACTTTTAAAAACATTCTGAGAACTGAAGTGTTTCCAAGCTGTGTGTGTGTACATTTATATTTCAGTTTTTTTTTCTTGTAAAACAGGGGCCAATAATAAAACACTTCTATTACCATTATTAGTAACACATAAGAAGTACTCTGGATATGTGTTCTCGTGTGTGAGGGTCAGAATGATTGCTCAGCTCACCATAAAAGTACTTTTCTTCCTCTAGACCTACTTCAGCATTTATGTAACACAAACACAAGCTAGAAGAAGAGTGCACATTTGCTGCTATGACAAGAGAGCAGGAAAACATGAGGAGAGGGATAGAACCACAGAGTGAAAATAAGCAGTGAAAGTTTAACACTATATGCAGAGAGGACAGAGATTAGGTCTGCACAGTATATCTTGTGTATATCATTGTTGTGTCAGTATGCAATGCTGATTAATCACACTTGGGAATTGTCTAAATATGAGGTTTAAAAGGGTTATGTGCATGAGTTCATTTCTGTGTTGACATGACATTGACATTCGCGTTACAATGGTGCAGTAGTTAGCACTAGTCCTCAGTTTAAAGGTCATTTCTGTGTGTAGTTTGCTCTTCTTGTGTCTGTGTGAGTTTCCTCCAGGCACTCCAGGGTCCTCCCACAGTCCAGAGACATGCACTTCATGTACTTAGGTGTGAATGTGTTTGTGTATCTGCATTGTGATAGATAGGTGACCTGTCCAATGTGCTTCTTTGTCTTTCACCCAATGGGACCTATCCTAGCCTGCCCTAGCCTACTCCAGCAAGCCTGAAACCTTGTTTAATGATAAAAGGTTCAGATTATGAATTAATGAATAAATAATACTAGTTAATATTTAAAGGCTCAACACAATACATCAGCCTTTCACTTAAAATCCTAACCAAGCTGCAAGGGTGTGACTATCTACATAATTCTATTTACTGAATGTGAATAAAATTACCTAAATGATGCTTTTAAAATTCTTATACTGCTGCCATTTTTGTAATTAGCTCCATTTAATTTACATGGAGCTACACCATGACTACAGTGAATCAGATTCTACTATATTGTGTATTCATGTACTGTGAAATCAGTCTCATGCATCAGGCAGCCTACTTGTCACATTAATAGGGTGTGGAAGTTTACAAACACAGTTTGGCACTGCAACAGCAAGTTTTGGCTACTCTTTCTCTGTTTAACAACATTTTACTAAAATGTTGGTCTGAACTGAACTTTTTCACCTCTGTTTTATATTCATCAGGATGGGACAGCAGCACACTTTCATGTCAAAACCTTTGCTTTTTAAATAGATAAACATTAGTCCCACAAGTGGGAAATTTGCATTGTTACGGCAGAAGGTGGACAGTACAAGATAAGAGCAGCAAAAACAATACAATAAAAAATATAATACAACTGTATAGTATGAAAAGTATATAAGTACATAAATAATGACATTTGTGTGTATGCAAATATATATACAGTTGTGAATATAGTTTACCTATCCTGGCAAAATGTATGATTTCTTAACCATTTTTCAGAGAATATGAACGATAACACAAAAACTTTTCTTTCACTCATGGTTAGTGG
>JBBPCX010069592.1:5000-11240 GCA_037974365.1 Hydrocynus forskahlii | reverse complement strand
TGAATGGGTTAAATGCAGAGGAAGAATTTCGTGCTGTTCACACTGTGTGCTGTGGTGTGTTCACGTATGACAGAATGATCACTTTCACTTCAGTGAAGCAATGGGCAGCCAGCAACGCAGAGCTTTGGGAACACTGTGGGTGGGGGAGGCACTTTGCTCAAGTGTACCTCAGTTTTGCCAATAGCAGTATTGGGATTCAAACCACAACCTATCGGTCACAGGGGCAACTTCCTAACCACCAGACCACCAGCTGCCCCACTGGAGACTTACGCAATGATGGAGGAAATGGTAAAAACATATGACTAGCAGCAATGTGGTCAGGAATGTGGCCAGTTACAAGTGCACACAGTGGATCTCCAACAACTTACCAAAGAAAGATACAAGGCATGTGATTCACCTAGAGTGAAGCTGAAGTAGCCTCAGGTCACAGCAGGCCACACTGACTCGACAGAGAAGTCCAAGCAGTCGCAGCGCAAAACAAAACACCTCTCAGCACAGCCAGGACACAAATAAATTCCAGCAGGGCTGATCGATTCTGTCAGGGGTTGCTGGATGAGCTCATTGGCCCTAAAGATGCCCAGGCCCCTTATTCCTACCACTAAAGTATACAAATAACAAAGGCAAACACTTCAAAGCCGAGACTGGACCCAGCTCGTTCATGAAGGAAGCTAACTCGATCTATCGATCGGTTACTAGAGGAAAAGGTTCTTAAGCAGAAGTGCTAGTGTGGCACAAAGACTCCACCGCAAGACTGAGCTGCTGAGATAACCTTCAAGTCTTCAGACACACGGTTTGCTTGGAGAGAGGGGTGTTGACACTCCACCCACTGGCTCCTGGATGGCAGGAGCACAGCTTCAAGCATGTATAGGGAATAATCTGAAGGCACAGAGTCTTACATGGAACCATACTGTAACTAAACTGTACTTTGTTGAGCTTGAGGTACGCTTTGATTTTCCAGCGTATCTCAGTCCGGTAACTGCGTTTCTGACGTGTCAGCAGTGCAATTCTCTCCCACCGTTTATGGCCGGTTGTTGTCCCTAAAACCTTGTCCATGGAGTCGAACCAGCGGAAAGTTTTTCTGTCAGAGCCGCTTTTGTTGTTGTGTTTTTTTTTATTTTTATAGTCTTGTTTGCATTTTTTTTTCATAGCCCTGCGATAAAAACGTAACAATGTCTTGGTGCACCTCTGAGTGTCTCACAGCATTAAGGATAAATTTGTTTGCATCATAGGAAACCCACACTGAAATGTAACTTCAGCCCAAACAGTAGTGCTTGTACTTAGCTGACGTCCCAGTTGTTAGTTTGTATTTCCATTGTTGCTTTAATAAATCAACAACCTCCTTTCAAGTCTACCTGTTGTCATGACAACATTTCAACCAATCAAAAAGCAGTGATGGAGTCAGTTTGGCTGCAGCCCACTTTTAGCCCTGCTTTTGGTACAGGTACGGGTCACTTTATTTGTAAAGGTAAAACATTTTTCTGCGATACAGCACAGTTCCTTGTGCCAGTGGAAAGCGCCTCATGATGTTTCTGCCTTTGGGGACACTGAAAACAAGCTATAAGTTCCAAGCACAGGTTTGTCAGGACCTTTCTAAAATGATGTGGGAGTGGAACCAACAGTACCCACAGCCAACAGTAGCTTCTGTAACAGAAACAGATCCAGTAGAAGTAGCCAGATATGGCAGTTTTGCACCACCAGTCAGGAGCTGTGACTAGCCTCTGAGTTGCATGAGGGAGCTGTAGTAAAACTGACCACAGCTTGACAAGGTGTGGTCAGATGTTGCAGCTACTTCCAGGTGAGCTTCTGCTAAGGCACTGGAGTAGTGCTGGTGTGGCAGGAGCTTGGAAGCCACCAGCCATTGCTTAATGATGTCTGGGCAAGTGAGTAAATAGCAACTTTGTGCTCAAGCTAGCAATTTGGTGCTACCAGAAGTATGGATCAGTTTTTAAACAGCTTAGGGCTACTTGGACAATCAACAGTAGGGAACCCAGTTCTGGTGGAATCAAGTGAGTAAATATGCTACTCTAGTCCTTGAACATCCAAGAAAGATCACTGAACTGTAGGACCAGCAAACCAAGCTGCTATTTAGTGAAAGTAGACCATTATCTATTGTCTGTCACATAAAAAGGTCCAACTTTTCTTGATATGAGATCTCTGGGGGTCTGAAGGGATCAACTAGAACGATGTTTCTCAACACAGTTCTCAAGACCCACCAGACCAGACCCACCAGAACAATTCTACTGATTTTTCAAAATGTAGGCATATTTAAGTCAAGCTCTTGATGAGAAATGGTTCACTGTGGAGAAACTTGTTGACTCAGATTTCTTTACAGTGGTAATTGGAACCCACAAGTGATCCCACATGCATCTCATGGGTGTTTGTACATAATGTTGATGGTAATTTTCACATAGCCTTTTCCACACAAAGCATTTCATATCTCTCTTACTAAATGTATTTGTACTCTTCTTACTAAATCTAAGTGATTTGATTGTAGGAACATCTTTAAAAATTGTGTAATTCTCCTTTAAATTGGCCTCAGATAGTACCTGGTGTTTTTTCTTCACACCACCTATCAGTCACATTTACATAAGGTATTAAAAACTATCATAAAACAATACTTGAGACCTCTGGCAAACATTTCCTACAACAACTTTTTTTGAGGGTGGCATTAATCTCTTCAGACATCTGCTTCCATTCAGCACCACTGCAAACTCTGCAAACCCACCTCCCCAAGTGTCACATCGTAAAACATTCGCTTACACAGAAATTTAAACAAATCTGGAGATTTTCCAAAAATATGTGGCACCAGGAGCTTGGTTACAACCCTCTGTGCTAAGGACTGAGCGAGCACTATAAAAGGTGATAGATCTTGACAAACAAAAATGATTATAAACAGATCATTACAGTATATTATCATGTTATTTGCTCAACTCTTAAAATACTGAATTAAATACCTTTAAAATAACTTTTGCTGGCATTTGATACAGGCCTTAATATTGAGTTTTTAAAAGTCCTAATAAGTTTTATTATAGTGCACAAGTTTAGAACTTAGTATTATGTACTAAGCATTTTTGAGTACTTCTGGAGTTTTATTTTGACTTTATATCATATTTCATATTGTTCTTGTCTCTGTTTCTCTATGCATTCACAGTCTAAGCAATTTCTCCCGGGATTAATAAAGTTTTCGGATTCTAATTCTGATAAATAGAGGTCCCACGTGAACGCAGCCACCGTTCAGCAGTACAGATGAACTTTTCTGAGGGTGTTTTACCTTCAGGGCACACTTCTCCCCGCTCTTCTTGTTGTAACACTCCAGGACTTTGCCGTTGATGCCCAGTCCCAGCACCTGGCTGGACACCTTGTAATCGTCCGTCACTGCGTTGCGCCTGATCTCCAGTTTGGGGTGTCCAGGCGCGATGGGGGGCATGGGGAAGTGTGTGGACCCGCTGTCCGGGGGCGCTCGGGCCGCCTCGCTCTCGGGGGTCGGGTCGGTCCGCTCGTCCGGCTTCATAGCGTCCGTCTCGGGCTTCTCCTCCCTGGCCTTCCCGTTTTGGAGCATTTTCTCCCGGCTCTCAGCCCGAGCGCCTCCACACTGGCACCACCTGAGCGCTCAAAACTCACTGTCTCACTGGTGATCCTCTACGCTCAAAAACAATTAAAAACACCGTGTTTAAAAAAAATGATCCCCTCTTTCATCCAGTGTACTCCTGTAGTAAAACTCCGCTAAGTAGAAAAAACCTTCCCTTACTTCCCTGTACACTCATCTTTCTACCCCAGTCCTGTCCAGTCTGCCTCTACCCTTCGAGCACTGGAGCGTTTGGCCCTTCTGACCCCACCCATATTCCGACATGCCACGCCCACCTGCCCCGAACTCTACGCCCCCTGCGCTCCGATTGGCTAAGAGGCTTTTAACCAGGTTTTAATCAGTTACTAACTAAAATCTGATCAATTTGTATTTTTTGGGGGTATATTCATTGTTAAGTGATATTTATAAGTGAAATTTTCTGCTCAAGTGTGTTTGTGAGGGAAATAACCTACTTTAAGGTTTAGGTTTCCATTTCTTTTAGCACTGGATGGAGATCTGTGCTGCTCTGTGACTGGACAATCTTTTGAGACTTTTATACCTTATTTTAGACCAAGAAGAATAAAATGAAATCACTCTGGTAGACTTTTTTTTTTAATATATATTAATAATTTATGTATGACGAATTTGACACATTTGGAAAACTCCATTTATAAGCCCTGAATAGATTGCAACTCCAAAAAACAATTTGTGTAAAAGTATTTTCTGGAATTTTGATTTTTATATTGTTCTTGTCTTTGTGTCTCTGTGTGTCTGTGCAATCGCAGCATAAGCAATTTCCTCTGGGCTCAATAAAGCCTTCTGATTCTGATTCTGAATACCTGGTGCAGGTGTACTGGAAGTCTGGTTAGACCAAAAATGTGGATCATCTGGTGAGGTCCATTACTAGGTTGAGACACTGAACTAGAACCTTTATTAGGACTTAAGTAAGGGATTATAAAACCTGGTGACTTTGCAAATAACTTAAAAAAACTGTCTTCTGTGTGTGAGACTCTGGTGTAGAACTAACTTCATCTCTGGTAGAATCATAGCATGCCTGCAGCTCTTAATTTCAGGTCTAGGTTTACTAGTATGTGGGGTGTGTTTTCTTGTGGACTATAAAGCATAGGTGTATGGCGCTCTGGATAAGAGCGTAAATGTAAATGTGCCTTTTCTTTTAAATGTAGTCTTTGTATTTCAGATACAAGACATTGTTTTGCTCCCATTTTGTCCAGTCTGCGATGGCCATCTGACCACTGGTGCATTTGGGCTCTCTCCCCACCCATATTCCGACCAATAACAGCCCTCTTCATGCGCTGGGATTGGCTAGTAGCTCTTTTTATGAGGAGAGGTGGCTAAATAACTAGTTTTACTCAGTTACTCAGTTAAGTAAAATATTACCTGGGTATTTTAAATGATACATGATATTTCTATTTAGGTACACTGGCGAGGTTCACCAACCACCACTAAATGTAAAATCAAAATGAGCTAATGTACATTAAAACTGTACTTTCTGTATGACCAGGTCGCCTAGATGTGGATGACTTTAAAAATTGCAGTTGATTAACCCTTAGAACTCAGAGTGTATTAGTAAAATCTGATTTTTGTTTTTTATGTTTTAAAACCCCCAGACGTGGTTATTATTACATGTTTTTGAAATTACAATAACTTTGGTTCTACGTGACATAGGAACACCAAACAAAGCTCAGCATGACATCTGACACCTTGACCATTTGTTGTGCTTCTGGAATGGATCCATACTGCTCATTGTCTAATGCTCATGGTTTAAAGTTGCTTTGTTATTTAAGAGCTTCCGGTCCTCAGTGATTAAAACATTTTGTATACATATTTGTAATTTCGTCTGCCTTTTGTAGCCACAATGTATTCCTACGGAAACCGTCACCTTCTAACAGGTGTCCCCATTCTGCTTTTTCCACATCTGTCATCTGATCACTGATACATCCTGCAGAACACACCAGTGACCAGACGTGGGAGAAAAGGTCACTTCTCACCATGTCTGGATCTGGTGTGTTAAATGTGGGCTGGAGCTGAAATCTGCTAGAGTGTAGATTTCCAGGAGCAGGTTGGTGACTACAGCTGTAAATCAAAAATGAAGATGATTTTGCAGATTTGTGCAAGACATTTCATTTGTGAAATGACTGAGATTGTTCAAATAAGTCAGAACAAAATAAATATCTAGAATTCATTGTACTGACTGAAGATTAAATCTTGCTACCCACATGATAGATAGATTATTACAGTATAATAGTTAAATCTTGCTACCCACATGATAGATAGATTATTACAGTATAATAGTTATCATTGTATTTACTTAATTCTTAAAACACTGAATAAAACAGCTAAACATCTACCTTAAGACCAACAGTTTGTAATATGTTATCCACATTGTGGATCCAAATGAATGTAAATAAACAAAAAAGGTGATTCCAAATTTTGAACATCATAAAAGACCCCAAGTGAAAAAGCCATACTGCTTGTGATCATGAACTGCTAGCCAACCCAAGAGCAGGAGGCGGGATATATCTAACCAATCCTAGTGCAGGGGGCGTGGTTTTGTCGCAATATGGGTGTGAAAGAAAAGCATATGTACTTGCCTCACTCCCCTTACTTTCCACAGAGACTCTTAAAGGAACAGTGCACAATAAATTATCACTATA
>JBBPCX010069591.1:0-11241 GCA_037974365.1 Hydrocynus forskahlii | reverse complement strand
AGGGTCCGTGTGGGGGGAGCAGTGTGTGTGGGTGTCGGGGGGGAGCAGTGTGGGGGGGCAGTGTGTGGGGATGGTACCTTGCTCAAGGCTACCTCAGTCGTGCCTCTAGGGCATGGCCTGGTGGTTAGTGTTCCTGGCTGCCCGCTGCTTCACTTCGTGGGTTAAATGGGTTAAATGCAGAGACAGAAGTTCACATTGTTTCCACTGTGTTCTGTGGCGTGTTCATGCGTGACTAGCAGTCCTGGGAATCGAACCCACGACCTTCCGATTGCAGAGGCAGATCCCTATCCTCCAGGCCAGGAAGAAGTGGTGTATAGCATATAAAACTGTTGTGTAGATTATATAAAGTGGTGTGTAGAGTATTAAGTTGTGTGTAGTTTATATAAAGTGGTGTGTATAGTATAGAAAGTATAGTATATGTAGTTTATATAAAATTGGTGTATAGAGTATAGAAAGTGGTGTGTATAGTATACAAAGTATAGTATGTGTAGATTATATAAAGTGGTGTGTAGAGTATAAATGTGGTGTGTAGAATATGTGTAGTTTATAGAAAGTGCTGTGTATAGTATAGAAAGCATAGTATATGTTGTTTATATAATGTAGTGTGTAGAGCATAAAAGTGGTGTGCAGAGTATAGAAAGTTCTGTGTAGAGTATAAATGTGGTGTGTAGAGTATAAACTTGGTGTGTAGAGTATAAAAAGTGCTGTGTATAGTATGAGTAGAGTATAGAAAGTGGCATGTAGAGGATAGTAAAGTAAAGGAAAGCCGCTGTTTGTTTAAAGGGAAGTCAGATGATTATCAGACGCAGCGCTGAAGTGTCAGGTTGAAGTTTGGAACTCTCGGTTCCACCTTAAATAGCTGCGGCGCTGCAGGCCCCCACCTCCGGCTCGGGAGAGGAGCTGCAGGCGCAGGGTTTAAGGTGGACCGGAGAGTTCCAGGTGTGCAGGTTCCCAAACCCTTCCCAGGTCCTGTTTTGGTGCCCTACCTTCTTGGCCTTGTTGATGAGGGAGCGGATGAGGTCCTTCACGTTCTGGCTCTTGTCCCTCTGGAAGTGGATCTGAGTCTCGGAGGGTCCGAAGCGGTTGGCGGTCTCGGGCCAGCCGAGCTCGAGCATGGGGGGCTCCTCGTCCGACATCATGGGGAAGTAAGTCCCGGAGGTGAGCTCGGACGCGGCGTCCCCCTCCCCGCACAGGTCCCGCTCGGACGCGCGCTCGCCCCCGTTCTCCGCGCTCGCGCCCCGCGCCGCGCTCTCCGTGATGTAGCGGATCTCCATCGAGGACAGAAAGTTGAGCTCGCGCTCCTCGGACAGCACGCGCCGGTACTCCTTCTCCCCGGCCTCCAGGAGCGCGTCCGTGGCGAGGCGCGCGGCCTCGTTGTGGCTGAGCTCGAGCGCGGACACCTGGCGCCACGGGTTCTTCACCTCCTCCAGGCGCGTGGCCAGCTTCCCCAGCGCCTTGCGCGCGGACAGGGGCGCGGGGCGCATGCCGTCCGTGCTCATCATCATCCTCGCGCCCGACTGCGTCTCGAGCAGCAACCAGTTTAGTGACAGAGAGGCAGGTTCCTGTGGGTCATGGCATGGGGGGTGGGGGGGTTGTTAGTGGGGGGAGGGCCACTGCTCCTGCTGCTGGGTAACCCGATTCCTCCACTTGCTCACCTGGCCTCGCGCTCCACCTGCACCAGGCTCCGCCCCCTCCCTCTCACACACGTACAATCAGCCCAGGTTGTGGCCCCTCCCCCTCCACCTCCACCTATCTTGTTTTCTAACAAGCCACGCCCCCTCCCCTTCAGACACTCACACCAAGCCCGGGAGCTGTACCCTCCCCCCTCCCCTCTGTTTTCTAACAAGCCCCGCCTCCTCCTCCTCCCCTCCTTTGAATATGATTGGCTGTCAGTCGTGCGTTATGATTGGCCCCAGAGCGAAACGAGTTCAGGTACTAAACTCAGAACCTGCTGACTCTGTGAGGAACAACAACAAACATTGCTCACGCGCTGCTGAGAATAAGGGCCCGCGTGACCACCGTGGGCCTGGCTCTAGTGTTATATCATGATAATATGGGAAACAGGACAGGATAGATATAGAGGGGAACTATCAGGTTAAAGTTGCACTGGCTATAAGTGGATTTCACATCACTGGACACATTGCTATATATAATAATGATAATAAAATCGATTAGATATAATCATAATTATGTACATAATGATTACTGTGTATAATAATCACTGTATTTAATAACAATTAAGGAATATAACAATCATTTTACATAATAACAATCACTGTATATAATAATAATCATGGTATATACTAATCACTATACATAAAATATTCACTGTATATAATAATCACAGTATATAATAATAATCACTATACATAAAATGTTCACTGTATATAATAGGAATCACTGAATATAATAATAATAATAATAACTGTTAAAACTAAATTTCTGTCAATCTACTGTACAATAACAATTATGGTATATAAAATAAAATAATAATAATAATAATAATAATAATAATAATAATCGTCATCATCACTGTAAATAATAATAACAACAATAGGTTCAATGCTCAGTAATTATTTGGAAGAGGGACAGTGAGTTCCAGTTGAACTGGGTAATTGGAATTTTTAGAAAGTTAAACTCGAACACCTTCTGAAGTTGGATTTCTGACTTGAAGAGTCGGAGGAACCTCACCAACGCTGACCTCAAAATCCAAGATACATCTGGGAGCTGCAGTAAAGACTGTTATTAACACTTCTGTCTGATTAGTCTCTCATTAAATCAGGCAGAGACGCTGTCCAGCGTCCATCTGGGGACGTGTTGAAGCAGGGTTTCAGCGCAAAACGCTGAAAAAATAATGCAATATTATCTTCCTAACAGGGGCTAAGCAGTCTAGAACCTGTTCTTTTGTACTGGAACATGGTCAGCTCTGGTGTGACGTCACTCTGACTTCCTGCTTCTGAGGTCAGGAGAACGCAGCTTAAGCATTATGAAAATGTTGTCTGGTTCCTGTTTAGCAGGTACAGCACACAAAAGGGAGATAAATATGAATGTGGTTCTGCTCAGAACCCACAGTCATTACCAGTTTATGTGAAATGAACTGGGCTTGAGTTGTGGAAAAGTGGTTTTGATTCACTGTTTTGGGGGACTATGTTTGCTGCTTGCATTCTACGAACTGCACATCAGTGCAGGTTTTATGGTCTTGCAAAGTACAGGAGAGGACAAAAGCACAAGCAGAAAATTGCGCCTCTAAGTGAGTCTACCGGATAAACAACCAACCCAAACTGAGCTCACACACACCGCCCAGCCCCCCGAGACAGATAAAGACCTTACAGAACAAAAGAGGATTACAAAGGCCGTAGTTTTGTCTCGCTTGTCAACACTTCAGCGAGGCCTGACTCCTCTGCTTAAAATAGATTACATCGCCATCTTTCAAGAGTCTAAATGTTAATGGTCTACACTACCAGCCACACATGCTGCTCAAGAAACCATTAGAAATACTTAACACAAATGTAACTGACTAGTCTTGAGGTGTAAAAGTTTCAATAAACTTTATCACAGCAGCACAGATTCACCACATCCTTTCAGCAGCTTTCGGTAATAACTTGTGTCCAAACCCTCCCAGCACCTTTTCCAGCAGAACCAGTTGTGTATGATGTTCTGGATCGTGTGGAACTTGTGGGTCTCCAGCTGGTCCCTGCAGCTCAATGGGAGGAAGATCTGGAGACTGGGGAGGACGAGACGTCCCTCTCTAAACTTCCTGCTCTTCCCTGGACTGAGAGGATTCTGGAACAGTTCTGAAGAAGTTTGGGATTGTGATCCTGCTGAAGAGTGAAGTTTAGTCCAGAGATCCGTAAACCAGAAGGAACTGTGTGATGCTGAAGAACTGAGTGATACTTTTCTTTATTCTTGATTCGACACAAAGTGAATGTCGGTCACTAAAGACAGACCTGATGTGTCTCTTCAGAACCAACAGTTTGAGCCTCTGTGGCGGAATAATGTGTTTCTACAGATGATAAAATATTGAGAATCTGTCAGTTGCATTTGTTTTAAGTAGTCCTAAAGTTTTCTTGCAATAGAAATGTGAAAAAGCAGTGTATTGTGGGCCCAAAGTTCTGGCTTGTAGTGTAATTATCATCTCAACCTCAATAGGCTGCTGGATATTCCCTGTTGGTTCGTAACCAGTCACTGGACAGCTGGTTGTCCTCCTCTGGCCCAGGCTGCTCTATTTAAAGCATGTTATAAACTCTGATACCAAGTCATTTGTTCCTGGAATCTCTTTATCACACATCAAGACCATGAGTGTGTGAGGCCTCCTGCACTGATGTGCCCAGATCATAAATAAGTAATTTATTTACTTTTACCGTAGGGTCCACCTACAATACGTGGTAATTTTTATATACCATTCATTTTTACCTGCCCATTCTCTTTACCCCTTAAAATTAAACAGGCCGTTTTTGTTACTGCGCCTTTAAGACTGATATACACTATCAGTCAAACGTTTTTGCACCCTATGGTTTTTTTTACCATGTATTTCATAAACTTCTTGATTTCTTCTTGTAAAACTGGAAAGTTGTTGAATGAACAACTATAAATGAAAACGTCAAATAAAACGAGTTTCCTTTATAAGACGGAAAGAATATGTAATTACTAAGTGCTTATATCTGACATTTTGTACTTATTTTTCCCTTGAGGTCCATGTGTGAGGTTTTATTTACAAAAAACAGCCATAATGAAGTTTTAAATACCCATTTTCCCACCTGTCTTGAGTCTTTAGAATTAAACTGGATGTTCATTTTACTGTCTTTAAGAATGATAATATGTAAATGATCTAATACACTGCCCTGTGTAGTAAATTTCGTCATTCAGTTATTGGTGCCAGGCCCATTTTAGGAACTCTGGGTCGAAGCTGGGTTTCTCTGTGTTAAGGATGAATGCCATTTTTGAAAATTGCTGCTATCACACCCAATGGTAAACAAAATGTTTCGAGGCAGATACATTTTTTTGCTGACATTTTTATCACCAGTTCCCGTGATTTATGAGGTTGTTAAAGAGGCAAAGTATGAATAAGACTCTCAACTCCAACAAAACACCCCCAAAAACACACCAGCAAGGTTTGTCTATGCTGGCTCAGGTTTGTCTATGGTGGATCAGTTGCTTTGTCAGGTTTATATAATAGAGTTATATAATATATAAGTTTAATGTTAGACTTACTTTAATGCAACGAGTGCTTGTCCATAAACAACCTCATAATTCAGAGGATCCAGTGACATTCATTGGGGAATATACATAACATAACAAGTGCCACAGGACACAGCGTTGTAAAGTAAAGTGTAAAGTTTCCATCTGTCACAGTGTGAAACTCTTTCTATGTTTTTAACCCATTTAATCCATTCACCAAGTGAATCAGCGGGCAGCCAGGAATACAGTGCCCGGGGAGCAGTGTGTGGGGGCGGTACCTTGCTCAAGGGAACCTCAGTGGTGCCACTAGCAGTCCTGGGATTCAAACCCACGACCTTCTGACCACAGGGGCACCTCCCTAACCACTAGTCCGCCAGCTGCCCTGACTAAATAAGTTCCTAATAAGATCGTCACACTGACTGAATAAAGACTACCAGACCTCAGTCCAACCTGAAACACTCCTTTAACTTCTGGTCCCCACCACTGGATGGTTTGGGGCTAATGTGCTGTAGGCAGAATCTGTTTAAAATCAATCTATTTTAATGTGTTTGATTTTGTACCATCACACAAAACAATGAATTCCAATGATTAGCAGCTTAGTCACCCAATAAGACTAGGTTTACATTTATTAAACTCTCATCAGTTGAGGAACATTTGGTTTGCGGTGCAAATGGGGCCCTTTAAATAAACAAAAGTGAAATTACAATATTCATTTGTCTACTCTGGACATGTTTTGTGTGGGCTTTCTTAAGATCCTGTAAAAATCTTCCAGCAAGGCGTCAACCGAAAACTCTGTGAACAAAATCTGTCATCACACGTCTGAAATGGCTGTTCTTTCTTTGTGCGCGGAGGCGGTCTCATTTGAATAGTAAATAAGGTGTAGTGGTTGACACTAGGGAGGTTCATTTGCATGATGGACGTGCAGGGACGATCAGGAGATGCAATAAAAGCTGAAACACCTGAATGACCGGTTCTAGCGCCGTGACCACCTGACTGTGTACTTTTATGAAAATCCACTTGTCAAGACAAGATATGCTACAACTGGCACATGGCAAACCTTCACCATGCCTGCAAACATCAGAACACCTTCACTGCAGTGTCACAGGTGGAGGTTCCCCAGGGGTTCTTGGCCTGGATGGATGGTTCAGTGTTTTACCTGGTGCCCCAAACGTCTTGGGTGTTTTGGGAGGCAATGTTTGGATGGGAGTCCAAAAATATAAAACACCCATCCAAATTAACATCAGTGTAAAACAAAACCGGCCACCATCTGTCTTCATGAGAAAACTAGAGCACTGCATCACACTCCGTCAAACTGTTATTTTTACTTCTAAGTACCTCAGTGTGTTTAAACGTAGATGGTTTGAGTTCCAGTCCATCATAATTTTGTCTACACGTTGCTTTTAGCTGAATAAAATTTTAATCCAACAGCCATACTTTCACTTAAGCTCTAAAATCCTCAAAGTACTGAAGTACTTTCCCTTAAGTATGAAATTTCTCTGTTCTTTTTATGGTTCTTAAAACTAATTATGTAATTAATTTGAAAAATATGTATTGTTATACTACCACAACTAATCATAATCTAATCACATTTATTTTTTATCGTTATCATTCTTCTTCTTCTTCTTGTTTTTATTATTATTTTTGTTGTTATTCTCGTTCTGTAAGAGCTGTGCTTTGTCTAGGATGTACCACCAAACTCTTAATGACTCAGAGTTGAGTGGATCAGTTGGGTTATGGACAGAATGCCTGTTCAAGTTCCCTGTTCCTCGTTCCCTGTGCTCCGGTTTCCTCTGGTCCTTGGTTTCCCTTTTGTTTTGCTGTTGCTTCCTTTTTTGTCTCTTCCCCTCTTTCCTTTGTCTAGCAGCTGCCATTGTCACGCCTGTCCAGCGAGGAACGTCACGGCTTTTCCTTCCGCTGGTCCAGACCAAACTATTTTTATCTCCTCCAAACGTGGCTCTGTGTGAGGGGACTGTGGGCGCTGTTCGTGTGGAGAACAGAGTCAGAAGAATGGTTCCTCTGTAAAGTGGGGCTGTATAATAATAAAGGCCAAGATCTGGACTGCGTGTGAGTCACACATATCAGGCCTCCAGGGGGCGAGCCTTTGACCTTTCGCTTTCCCACAGAGACTGCAGCGGCGACCAAAGAGCACCGAGTGAAGGCCCGACCTCTGGCTCGGTGGGAGGTGCTCTTTTGTTTCTCTTTATTGTGAGGAAATGAATCAGACGCCATCAGCAGTGATAAGTGGTGCTGTAACTGTGAGTCTCTTCAAGAAAACTGATAGAAAGAGTTTATAGCGAGGTGTTACAGAAATCCAGATACAGGAAACCCCCAAAATTCGCACAGATTACGTTCTAAGAGCACCCATGAATTGTGAAAAACAGCAAATATGTGATAAATGCCTAAACATGCCTATTTTAATAGTTTAAACCCTAAACATGCCCCCAAATATGCTCCCAAAACACTTTAATTTCATTAATTTCACAAACTCAGCATAATACATTACCTACAATACATTAATACAAGAAAATGTAAAGGTAAACCCGTATCCGTACTGTACAGTTTACGCTGAACTCCCGCAGTGCTAGAATGTAAATACTGATGTTACCCCTGTACAGACTGTACTGTAATTCATACACTGGTGTTTTCTTTGGTATAAACAGAGTAAATACAGTAAAAAGTAAATTTATTTTACAGTAATAAAAATACAGAAATACAAAATAAAAAATATGAGAACACTCGAGACGCTCCATGTGGGAAATTCTGGACTGCAGTTGCGTCAAGGGGCAGCAGCCAATCAGCAGCAAGGAGAAATAAAAAACATTCTCGGATTGGCTACTTTCAAACCTCCCACCTCTGAGTCCAGCGGTATTTCACCATCCCAAGACACCTTTCTTTGTGTTTCTCTCCACGGGACTAATACATTTATTATGGAAATGTAGCTGAATTTACGTTAATATTTATGTTACGTATAAATATGTTATATTTATATTTATGTAAAATTATTAATGTACATTTTTCTTACTAATTTAGCACAAAAATGCATGAAAAATTATATATTGCCACGAAAAAAAAGCGCAGGATATCGGTGGTTTCCGCAAAATTGCGAGGTTTATGCAAACAATTATTAGTTCGGTTCTAAGAAAAAACCTGCAAACGACGAGGAACACTGTATTGCAGTAGTGTGTTGCGGGACACACCCTAAACTATTTAAATGAGCAGAGGAAGAACATGTTCCTGGATGGATGCCAAAAAATGAAAACACCTATCCAAATTAACACCAGTGTAAAACAAAACTGGCCACCACTGTGTTCATCTGTCTTGATGAGAAAACTAGAGCTCCACCAACCCTTTATTTTCGCTTCTAAGTACTTCAGTACATAGAACAGACAGTTTGAGTTCCTGTCCTGTATAATCTTGTCTATTCTAATTCAGCATTCCTCAAACATCAGGGGTCGTTTTCCCAGACAGGGATTAGTCCTGGATTACACAGCACTGTGAGTAGAGATTTTTCATTGAAAAGGAAAGAGTAGTCCAATACTAGGCCTAATCCCTGTCCGGGAAACTGGCTCTATTAGTCTAAGGACCCCAGCTTCAGTAGTAATACCCACTGGGTCCACCCACTGGAACTTGGTCCTACTTTTCTCCATAGCTATCGCTGTGAGTTCTGATTGGTTGGGAGGTATATCCAGTTTGAATTATGTTTACCATCTACAATTTGAAACTGAAGCACATTTCACAACCCCCAGTTTGAGAACCCTGGTTCCAAGAAGCAGAATTCACACATTATTTCAGTCAGTTTTACACTGTGTTACTCACAGTGACCTATCAGGTGCTGAACATCATTATTATGTGCAATATCTCGTGCAGTTTTCTTACGTGTGCAATATCAATATTACTTATATACGACTGATCTCTACTAAATAAGATAAGATAAGATAAGATAAAATAAGAAAGAACTTTATTTATCCCGAGGGAAATTCCTTTGTCATAAACATGCTCAGTGAACAAGATGAATAAGGATAAGACAAAGAACAGTAGTAATAGTGCAAATGTAATAACAAAATAACTCTAACAAAGTAACAAATAACTATAACAGATATAATAAAAGAACAGACTATTAGTTATGAAAAGTGACTCAGTGTTTGTGCCATGAATAAAATGAGATAGCAGCAGGTGATGAAACAAGAGGATGAAACAAACATTCAGCTGTGGTGGCCGGAATTTTACCGGGCTCTAATGGAATTCAAGACTCAAGATCAGAGAGAAGTTTAGAAAAATCAAACAAAGTTTATTATGTTGCCAGCAACAGAGCGATCCGTACTCAGAGCACCCAGTTGAGTAAATAAAAAACAGATTCGTAATATTGCACAATCTGAGCGAGAACCTAATGGCACTGATGCTGAAAAATATCACCTATACAACACGGAAGAGTTATACAGTCTTATTGCCACAGGTAGAAAGGATACGCAGTAAAAAATTCCTAATTTCAATCAGCTGTGTTTCTCATCTATAGTATATAAACGCAGCATTTGTGTATGTAGCGTAGTCTATTTTCATACTGAGTTTTTTCCTACAGACTTTTATTTAGATTTATTTAGACTCTACATTTTATATTGTTCTTGTGTCTGTGTCTTCGCAGCCATTACATAAGCAGTTTCCTCCGGGATCAATCATGTTTTCTGATCCTGATCCTGAGAGTTAACCAGGCTAAAGGATGACCTCCCACAGGGGACTAGTTTAAACTAGGGGTGGCACGATACCACTTTTTCGTGTCTGATACCAATACTGATACCACAACTGGAAATATCTGCCAAAACCAATCCGATTCTGTTTTTTTCCTCTTCAACTAACCTGTTAACACAGGATGCACTTTGAATCTAAAATGGCTCCCTACTTCCTCTAGGGGGCGCTGTATAAGTTATAAACTCCAGTTTCACACCCATATAGTGTCCGGTGTGTCCATTCTGGAGTTCTGCACACATGTCTGAGTCTCCAGCGACTCTGTGTTGGGAGCAGAGAGCCGTTTGGGACACAGCCTTGCTGTTACTCGTGTCCTCATCTGTGTGACTCCTTATGCCGCATTAATCAGAGTTTATTTCAGCATTTACACGATTGTTTTCTGATGTCAGATCCAGTGAGTTTGGCCTGATTCGGGCCGATACTGAAACCGAGAGTCAGATCAGCACACAGTGTTACACCTAAGACCAAAGTAAACAATGAGAGTCTTAGAACGTGAAAACCAATAATGTACTACAGATACGTGATTACAATAGAGGTGCTTTTATAGTGCTGATATATTTTGTTCTACTTCGTGGTCAAAATTACATTTTTCTGCCCTTTCTCTTCTCAAGCAGATATTTAATGTATTTTTTTGTTTGTTTTTTTGTTATTGTAACTAATATATGGTAGCCTTTTTTTTTTGAGCTCAGTTTAACATCAGTATGAGATTCTGACCATTTCACACTTCTTAAATTCAGCTTAAACGTTTTAAGCAAAAAAGAAAGGTAAATGAGAGAGCGGCGTTTGGGTCCCACGTGTTCTCCAGCATGCACCCTGAGCCTGAGGGTGAAATAACTGAGATATGATGACTAAACACTCGCCTCGTACATGCAGGAGCAAGTGCAGCTTGACACGAACTCTCACGAAATACTGCAGCGACCGCGGCTCCTCCCCGAGAACTGACAAATCGGGTTCATCTGACTGCAATACACACCAGAGGAGCCATCCAGCTGCTGAAATGTCACCATTTCCATGAAATTTGATAGACAGAATGATGGGCCGTCATCAATTGGAGCTCATTAAAAAGTACCTGCGGGCAAAATGGACACTGAGATCCACGGCAACATCTACTGACTCTTCTTTTGGTATGAAATTTAAGCCTCTCTAAACTACAAAGTGTTCAAAACAACTGTGGACAAGTCTCAGATCTTCCCTACACACTATATGTATCCACACACACACACACACACACACACACACACACACACACACAAATATATGCATACATATATATATATATATATATATATATATATACTGCTCAAAAAATTAAAGGGAACAATT
>JBBPCX010069590.1:0-10000 GCA_037974365.1 Hydrocynus forskahlii | reverse complement strand
AAATTTCACACTGATTTTATGTCTGCAGCACTTTCTGAAGCACTTTGGGAGGCTTTACTATTAGAAGTAATAGTGGTGTGTGTGTGTGTGAGTGTGTGTGTGTGTGAGTGTGTGTGTGTGTGTGTGTGCGCGCGTGTGTGTGCGTGTGTGTGTTAGTTTAACCATCCCATGTGCTCCCCTGGAAGAATGCCAGCATTCCTCAGCTCCAGTTGGGCATTAAGTTCTAATAAGTTCTAATCAGGTGTAAAGTTCTACTCTGGTACTAAGCTCTAGTCAGACATTAAGATCTAGTCAGGTGTAAACCTCTGGTTGGGCATTCTAGTCAGTTCTAGTCAAGCAGAAAGTTCTAGTCAGATGTAAGGTTCTAGTCAGACATTAGGATCTAGTCAGATGTAAAGCTCGGGTGAAAAGTTCTAGTCGGGTCTTGATCTTAAGTCAAGCGTAAAGTTCTGGTCAGGTGTAAAGTTCCAGATGGGCATTATGCTCAAGTTGCCTGCGAAGTTCTAGTCGGGCCCTAAAGTCAAGCATAAAGTTCACGTGTAATGTTATAGATAGGCATTAACCTCTAATCAGGTGTAAAGTTCTAGACAGGCGTAAAGTTCAAGACGGGCATTAACCTCCAGTCAGGTGAAAAGTTCTAGACAGGTGTAAAGTTGTAGACAGGCATTAACCTCTTGTCAGGTGTTAAGTTCTAGCTGGTCGTAAAAGTTCTAGCCAGAAATTAAGCGCTAGTCAGAAATTAAGTTCTAGTTGGGCAAAAAGTTCTAGACAGGTTTTGAGCTATAGTTGAGCAGTAAGTTCTTGTCAGATGTCGAGTTCTAGTCTGGCGTTTAGCTCCAGCTTGGCAAAAAGGTCTACTTCATGCATCTATTAAAACTAGGGGTGTCGAACTGACACGTTAATTTCGATCAATTAATCACATTAAAAATAACGCTTAAAAAAAATTAACGCTGATAAATTGCATGGTGGTGACTCTTTAACCTGGTCTGGTTCTAGCCACTGGTTCTCTGTTAAAAAGAGGAAAGTGTACGTTTAAAAACAGACAGAACGAATGGTTGATAGGAGATTCGTTCTTCATGCTATAAGGAATTTTTGTACCATCAGAGAACATCAAGTCTAAAATATCACCTCAGCGTAAAGCATTTAGGCCCAAATCCGGCGGTCTGAGCCGGAGCAGCCCGATACCAAGCTTGAGATGCCTTGTATGCATGGACACCGGAACCATTACATTAGGGGGCGACTTTTAAAAATCATTAGCTTCATCCCCCCACTAAACTGCAGTTTATTGATGGACTTAGTTCTGTCGTTGTTTTTGCTGAAGCATTTTCGACTTTTTGCCCTCAGCACATTAGGTAATATTTTTGATTGTTGTGACCATTACTCTACATGAACAGTGCAAAAAACATTTTGCTGTAGACACTTTTACTGTGACAAATGCGTGCAATACATTTAGATTAATTAATCAGAGAGCTTGTAATTAATTCGATTATTTCCTCAATCGCTTGACACCCCTAATTGAAAGCGTTCATTACTTGTTAGCTACATCAACATAGCAGCTGCTATTCAAAACTACAGAAACAAACAGCAAACGTGTCTTTTGGATCTACACAAATTTTTTTAACCATAACTTCAGCTGCATGGCCATGGTGACGCAGGCCACATCCTCTGGAGCCCTGCTGGTGGAGAATAGAGAAATTTGTTCCCTCATGCTTGAGGTATGCATTCCAAATCAGACTCGGAGCTCAAAAAGCCGAGTGAATTAAAGCCATCAGTGCGAGCGGCGAGATGTTTTTCAGCTGAGGAGCAGGAATCCACTTTAAACTCCTTCCCTCCGTGCCAGCAGAACCGCTGCCTGCCGGTCGGTCGCTCTGGAAGAGGAGGAGAAGGGAATAAACATCACTTCACATGTTGACAATCAGCGCCGAAGAACTAGCTTCACTTCAGGCCTCGTCTCGTCAGTGATGCAGTGACGGGCTCCGCTGAGTGCTTCCAAATGCTTTCAGTTCTTTTTGAAGAAAGAAATCTCACTTTTCGTCAGTTCCCTTTCAGCTGCAGTCGGTCACACCTCTGACTTTCAGAGTTTTTTGGGGGACAAACCTCAAAAGTCAAACGTGTGACTGATAGCAGCTGAAAAGGAATTGACGAAAAGTGAGATTGCTTAATGTTCGCCGTGTCAATAATCATACTGATAGAAAAAATTTTCCGAAACCATAATTAATGACATTTCTCCCAAAATTAGATAGATAGATAGATAGATAGATACATACATACATACATACATACATAGATGACCTTTCTATCTAGATAGATGGATAGAAAGATGGACAATCTTTCTATCTGTCTGTCTATCTATCTATCTATCTATCTATCTATCTATCTATCTATCTATCTATCTATCTATCCACCCAATCATTTATATTTTGGATTTACTTGTTTTAGAAACTTTATGTACCTACATATTAAACACCATATATTGTTCTATGTGCCTATCTGTCTTTTTGTCTGTCTATGTGTTTTAGTATCTTTTATTGAATTAAAAAGAATACAGTTTATCCTATCCATTATAGAAACTAATCAATCAGAAACTATGAGCTACATATATTCAGAAAGAGCTCTATTTTTTGGGTTTAATTTCCTTCTGTTGCACTGCTTTAAAGTGGCTCACACCTCTCAGTTTGGAGCTTCAGAAAGTTATTTTACACCAACAGAGCCCAGAAAGGGTAAAACAGAGCTGAACACACTTCGGCTCTACAAGAGATCTCAGTACTGGAGGAGTTTTTAGACCCGGTGTTTTCTTCTAAAGCTGTAACTCCTCATTGAGTCGGTATTTCATTATTAGTCACCCTGTCCGCCGCTGGCTGATGGTTTAGGCTCCTCCATGCACTTCTGTTGAGAACTGCACGTTTTGGAGATGCTTTTGTGCTGATGGTGTAGTTTTCCTCCTGTTTTTAAGTCTCAGTACTTTAGCATCTTGTTTCCCAGACATGTTTTTGACCGCTCCGCCCTCGTCTCTGGGGTCGAGCAAAAAATACAGTGCAGCCGCATCCGTGTTTCAGCGTTACGGCACTACAGCTGCCGGCTGGACTGAAGGGCTGTTACACACAAACGCTACTGCTGCCCTAACAACCAAAAATTATGACTTTACAAGAGAAGTGAAGCACATTCTTAACTCTGTGTGTGGGTCATTTTTCATTGGTCCATTCCACTGAATTCTCTCAAATGCTGGAGGAAAAACACCCCCCATTGAATTACACCTTGGTAAAACAAATCCATTGCACCCTACAAAAGAGAATGTTTTGTAGTTTTTCCTGAACTGTGGCACTTAAAGAATGGCCGAAGTGCATTCCGTGCCCCAAATCAAAATATTTAAGTTCAGACTTTAAATCTGTAATGTTACAAATGGAAACACGCCCTGTGGCAATGGTGACCTTCACAGAACTACTGTCTGTAATCGTGACACTGACATATTAACACATATTTGACATTGCATGTAGCAGTTTAACAGCAAGGCCTAGACTGATGATACTTTGTCCCTAAAATGGTTAGTTAGACACAGATAAATAAAGCAATGCAAAAAATACAGATTAAAGTGCAGTTTTTTGTGCAAATCTTGATTAACCCTTAGAACATGAGGAGCACGGATTAATTCTGGAAGCGCAACACATTGTAAATTGTCATAAACAGTAAAACAGCTTCTTACATGGAAGTTCCTCTGGTGTGTGTCGGTGCTCGAGGTGTCAGACGTCATGCTGAGCTTTGTTTGCTTTTCCTGTGTCACGGAGAACCAAAGTTACTGTAATTTAAAAACATGTATTAATAAAAAACGCTACTGTGGTTTAAAAATGGCGTCACATGCAAATGAAAATAAACAAATTTCTTTAATTTTAGGTTTTAGAAACAAACAGAAAAACACAAGATCTCTGATACGGGAGAACTTTCAGGATAGTCTCCGCCCACAAGTGGGTGGGGAAAACCTGCAGAGGGAGGGGCTCCGGAGAGAGATTAATTTTGTTAATCGATTATTAATTTTTATCACTTGCTGTGTCAGCACAGACTTTGGTAGTCATCTGCAAAGAAACACTACTACAAAGAAACACTTCTAGCAGAAATATTGGTCGCTGGACTTGGAGACTAGAATATTTGGCGAGATCAGTGACCAAAACGGAGACAAGTCCAAGTCCAAGAGCACAGAAAAACGAGTCCTACAGCCTTGGTATTTAGCTAGCTATGGTAGTTAGGAGTAAAGAAATTGTGGTGAATGTGAAGTTTTTATATTTATAAGCCACAGATGCTATGCTCTAAATGCGCAAATTCGAGTAAAACCCTTTAATCTCTGTAATTTGTACCAACATAAACTACACCACATAGTCATAAAGATCACAGATGTCCTGTAACATGACTTTACAGACATGGAAACCTGTGGAAGTCGTGTTTGCATCATGTTTCAGCTCGTACCGCCTGGCCAGACCCACACAGCCCATGAAACAAACAGAGATTTGTGTCCTCAAGCTTGAAGCATGCATCTTTAAGCCAAGGGCAAAAAAAAAAATCTCAAAAAAAGTTTTAATTACCAAAAAGGATTGGCCTTGAACATCCCCATTCCTTTAATATGCGTGACGGGCCTCAATGTGTTCTTGGTTAGGCGGCTAAAATTGTAATTGATAGTCCCTTGGCCAGCAGACGGATGAAACCCGCGAGATCCGAAGCCCACAGCTAACCGTTTTACAGTGGAAGAATGCGCTCGAACATGTGGACCTCATTAAACAGAGATCCGTGTTTGAAGACAAGAGCATGTGTATGAGTTACAGCGCGCTGATAAATGGGACAGAGTGGAGCTCGCTAAACTTCATCGAGCACATCCATTTACCTTAATACTGCCTTCGGGGACCAGGCATCAAAAGCATCAGAGCACGAAGAGACACATTTTATTTTCTGATTTAAGGGCGCCACTGTAACATCATCATAAAACACTGTCACCGGTAAATGCAGGACCTGGCTGCCCCTCTGATTGACTCTGATGGGACAGGGGGCGTTTTCTTTTTCCATTTGCTCTGAGCTCTAAGAGCTTGGAAGCACACCCGCTGGATGAAGTGTCACAGGGAAGCTTCAAGACTGGATTTAATACTGTGCACCACACTGAATTCTCTTGTATTGTGTCCCCTCCCTCAGAGACGGACCGGGCCAAAAAACTGTCCAGTTCATTTCTTTTTTTTTTTTTAATTGCTTTTTGCAATCGATGTTGTCACACAGCAGCTTTGCAGAATCCAGATCTGATCCCCTGGAGAGTGAGCCAAGGGTGACCGAGATGAGGTAGAGCTCCCTAGAGCTGGGGGAAGAAACCTCAGGAGGAACCAAGACTCAAAACTGGGAACCCATCCTCCTCTGGTCAACCTGGAGAAAAGTCTCAGTGGAGATAAATAATAATAGAAGTCCTTCATGTAAAAGCTTTGATTTTCATTATTTCATCATTAGTTTGTCGATGGAGTGGGGTATTGGGGGCAGTTTATACTATACTGGACTGAATGTGCTGTTCTTCTTCTCTTCCACTCACTGACCAGAGTGGACATAGTAAGGTGTCTTGTGGGGCAGTCTAGATGACACCTTTTCTATGGAAAGTAGTTAAGGTTTGTCCAAGTCACTAGATTTGATGCTATGTGCTTTTTTGAAAATATGAAGAAACCAGCTAATGGGGTCTAAATATAGCAACGAGGCTGCTAAATTGGAAACCGTTCCAATGAAGTGCTGCTCTCAGTTTTGCTAACTATCTCCTACAGAAAGTAGCTGAAGTTTACCCAAAAAGTCGCTAGATGTCGCTAGATGACGACACAAGCTAATTTGCATATAAATTACATCATCACGTCAGTACTGACCACAAAGTTGTACAGAAAGTAGCTAAGATTTGTCAAAAATGTCCCTAGATTTGTCATTAGGGGCTTTTGGAAAAAAGTCGTTAGGGGGTTCTGGAAAGTCATTAGAAAGTTGGCAACACTGGCTCCTCTTCATCATGTTTCTTAAAATAAATGAGTGCTGTTGACAATCTATATGACCCTTAAGGTTGATGAACCGTGGAACCAGGCTGGTGACCAGTGGACTTTTCAAGAATGTCCAGATGACCAGTCCACTCCTGCCCTCCATGTCCTGAATGGTATGAGGTACAGGACACCAGAGATGGGTCACACTCAAATCAAATGATGACTGACTCCTGACCAAACTCAGATTCTGCCTTAACCCTCTGAGGTCGGCGTTCCCATATATGGGACTTTTCGGATTTTCAAAAACAATCATCTAAAGCTCCGCGAGCTTGTCCTAGAAACATATAAGTAGGACCACTAGAAACCCTGAACCCTCTAGTTTTCAAATATGTAGGTTTTAAAGTAAAATATGTCGATGGCACTTTGAAAATAGAATAAAAAGGAAGCATGTGATTTTCTGTCCCGCTGCAAGGCACAGCGACAGCCCTCAGCCATTCAGATGTAAACCAGCAATCTGAATACATGAATAGCAGTGGCGTGATTGGCTCATTGTGCAACATGGGGCGGCGAGAACACGCCCCATTTCAACACTATAAACAAACAGAGCACAGAGAACACTTTAAGAATGCTGCTAATCCAGGAACAGCTTGCTTAGGAGATTGAATCAGATGACGCAAAGTCTGATTTATCCAGTCTCGATCCAGTCGACGACAATTCTGATGAGTAAGTAGCCTAATATCTGTTCCACTAGCCGTTTTACTAGCTCTTTCACTAGCTCTTTCATCCTTATGTTGCGGCTCCCTGTGGCTAACTGGCTTGAATCTGAATGAGAATCAGAATCAGAATCGCCAAGTATGTGAGTGAACACATACAAGGAATTTGATTCTGGTTGATGCTGTCTCTCAAGCACAACAGTATAAAACAACAACGTGTGTACATGTGCCTACACCACACCCGTATGTATTTTTATTTATATACTTTATTGTATTTTCATTTATACTTTTATACTTTCTTTATACTTATATTTTCATACTATATTTATACTTATATTTTCATTCTATATTTTTATTTTTCACTTATACAATTTTGGTGACGCTGGTACGTATATCTTCTTTATTTAATGTAAGCTTTTCTAGTTATACTTATTTATACTTATATTTTTCTTTTACATTTATACTACTTTTGTGAAAAAGACAGTGTTTTGCCAGAAAAAACATTTCACTGTACATTGTATCAGCTATAACATAACAATGACAGCCATTGACATAACAATGACAGCCATTGACACATGGGAAGGGCGGAGTTACAGGTGTGAAACACCCATCTAATAAATATGCATGTGAAAGAGCAGGGAAAAAGTACCTAGTCTGATTCTTTTACAAATTGCATTGAAACTACATAACATTTCTGAATGCTCTCCTTACCTTTTTGTAGCCAACACATATGTTTACAAGGTTCAAACTTCAAAAGTCTTAGGGTGTGTTTTTTACTTCGTGTGAAGACCTCTGAAAATATTTTTTGTCATGTCATATTTACACAATAAAAAAAAACTAATTTAATTACCTTCACTTTACTTGCATATTGTTATAGCTGAGGTTTTCCAGAATATAACAATATTTGTCACTTTGGCATAGATGTGTTTAGTTAGATGAAATCCTTAAAAATGTAAAGGTGTAGCAAATTGCCTCAAAGTGCCAGAAAGGCCTCGGACCTCAGAGGGTTAACTGACTCGCCACTTGATCTGAATTCAGGGAAAGTTCAGCCTGAGAATAAATCTGAACAAAATTATTCAAATCAGGGCTGTCAGTTGTAATACAGTAAATGAATACAGTTGATATACAATAAGAAGTCTTTCACTACAGAAAACCCTTCAGTCTGGTGGACAGAATTGAAGTGCAGTAGGTAATTAGCTGCTGTTTTATTACACTACAGATTATACAATATTCCTTTGAAATGTACTCACTAACCAGCCATTTAAAGTTTGCTATTTAAACCTGCCTTCTGATGCCTGCCCCCTAGGGGCCACACACCAGCATTGCCATAACAATAGAATATTGCCATAGCAAACCAACAGTTCCGTTAGAAAAAACGAACTCAACACTTCCATCTAACTCATCTGAACTCATTCCTGAAACTTTTAAACTGCAGGAGCTGCAGATTTTCAGTAATTCGTAAAAATGTCTGACAGCCAAACCAGGGTGACTCAATCAATTCAATCTGAAAACATCCCAAAACATTTAAAACCATTCTTCAAGCACAAAAATATCATTAACAAAATCCAAAAACAAGGACACACACAATCTCAGACCATAAAACACCGGTTTATGATTAAAGCAGCTGCACTTCTTGGTCCAGTCGTCCTGTTGGGTTTAAACTGAATGAAGTTTTGGTGACTATAGATCAGAATGTATAATGTTTCAAATACCAGAAACAACAGAAGGAATTTGACAGTTTCTCTATTATGCAAGAACAAGTCAAAGGCTAACGAAGGCCTTTGTGTGAGGCTTCTTATCTGAAGCCACGCTGAACCTGGCCAGGTTTTACTGGGGTTTACTTTTGGACAGGCATGAATAAAGAGACTAAACTAAAACTCCCGACCTCAGTGATTTGGGCTTGAACCTCAGAAGCGAAAGACTCATATGAACTGACTCAAGACCATCTCTATGTGCATGTTTGGTCCTCCACACCAAAGACTGTTGCTCATGGATTGTTTACTCATTTTACTGTTTGGTGCTCAGCCAAGCCTTGAGTTCCAGCACACACACACACACACACACACACAGAGACTCACTTCTGTGAGTCAGTGGAAGTCCTCATCCTACAGTATGTGTTGAACATGGGCTGTTGCAGCACATTGGTCAAAAAATTATTTACCATTACTGCTGGTGGACTCAGGGGATCTTTCAAGACGAGTTTGAGAACCACTGCAACATGTCAAATATATTCACAAAGCATCTTACATTTACATTTACATGTACATGTTCATAGATAAGAGCATCTGTCAAATCTTATATGAGGACATTCACTATGAAGCAAGAATGAAGTAGATCTTAAAATGGTTAGCGAAGTTGTCCACTGCTTATTAACCTGAGAACAAGAAGATGATCCGTAAAATGAACTGCCTGTGAAACAATCCCCCTGGATTCCTCTCCTTCTTCTAGTAGTTTATTTTCCGTACAGGTGCGTCAGAGCCACAAAAGCTCCTTTCAGTGAGAAAGGAAAACCATGAACCCTTCGCCATTTGCATCTCAGTACAGCAAAACGGCATGATTTGACTTGACAAGGAGACGCTGGCAAACACATAACTCTGTAAACTGTGGGTCTGGGAAGCAGACGGGTCGTCGTTGCCTCCCGACACTCTGCTCTTTTCACACGGCCAAACGTCTCCATACACTTTCCATCCTCGTGCTCCTGGAGACCTTTCGCCGTGTCAGCAATTTTGAGAATCGCCGTCCTGAATCGCGCCAGCCAAACAAAATCAGAGCCACTTTAACATCCGCCAAGTTGGATTTTCCACTGAAAATCTGAGGAGCAATGAAAACTAACCTACATGACAAAATGGTTGTATACGTTTATAAAACATACCGTGATAACGAGATGAGAAAGCTCCTCTGCCAACAAAGTAAAGAGCAGACTGAGCAAATGTCCAAGAGGACGACAAAACCATTACTACACAGAGTCGGACAAATAAATCTGCCTGGCCTGTGCTTTCATAAGGTCTGGTCCTCAAAAATGGATTTATTACTCAGTGACTCAGCGGAGCATGACTGAACGGCAGTAATTACATCCTTTAATGAAAAGGGAATACAAGGGCTTCACTCGACTAGGTGAAAGAACCATGTAACTGAAAACCAAAACTGAAAATGTGTTTCCTCCAGAAACTCTCCGAAAATCAAAGCCCTGGGTTAACCCTTAGAACATGAGCACTCTGAGTTCTGAGTGTAAACACCGGTTCTAGACTGTTTTACACCGGTTATATTTACTGTAATCAGAGTTTACTGATACACTCTGAGTTCTGAGGGTAAACA
>JBBPCX010069589.1:10000-11242 GCA_037974365.1 Hydrocynus forskahlii | reverse complement strand
TGGAATTACTAACTTTGTATCTAATCATATAGTGCAAAGACTATTATTATGAATATATACAGTGATATGACTGGTCTGTGTATATGATTATATATAGTATATAATGACTGTATACAGTACAAATCAGTGCTGACTAATTGCTGCTCTGCCTACAAATGTATTCTGCCATAGCAGCTTTTGCTAGATTGGTTTGCAAAATGTAATTATGTCAAATGGCTTTGTACAACGCAGAATTTATCTGAATTTTTAAATATAGCATGCTTTATTCATTTCAAATGGTTTATCCTGTATGCATGTGAAAGGTCAAACTCCTAGAATAGATAAGGTGTAGTTGTATAGTTTTACAATTAGCATACCTAGTTTGATTAGGGATGTCCAGTCCAGCTTTTAAGCAAAGGCTTTTAAGCGGAGTGCCAAAGCTAGAGACGGCAAACTCAGTGTCTACCAATTGAGATGGGATGCAGAGGCTTTGCAAGGCCCTTGGCATTGCAAATATGTGCAGTAAAAAAACATCAAGAGCATCACAGAGGCAGCATGTATGATGAGGACTTCTAATTGTTGATGACCCAAAACACCCTATGACCCCAGATGCCGTCAACAAAGGAACTGCAATGCGAAATGCTAACGCTGCAGTGTAACGTAAAAGAATCTTTGAAAATTTTATACAAACTGTAATGTTTGCCTGTAATATTTGCCTAAGTTTATTTGAGGTCTACTGCAAACTAAAAGCCATATGGAACCAAACCAGGAGGTAGCTGAATGCAGAGGGTGCACCGAGCCTCACATTGTCCACAGTTCTGTTCGGCCCTTGTAGGTGTAGGTACAGGTAAACTAATTGTAAAGCTGCAATGAGCTGCCCATCAAAAACTGATGCTGACAGACAGAGAGAGAGAGAAGGGGGGGCGGGGCTTTAAGCTGCACACTGAATCAATAAACAATCAGCAGGCTGGCTTTTTTAAAGGAAAAGTGCATCAGCCTCAACTGCTGTTTTTAGTGTGTGCTTGCTATTGCTATATGCACTGAAACAAAATGGAATATTTTTAGTAGCCTTTTTATTTTGGGTGTGTAGGACATTTCTGTTGTAGTCTGAATATTTTCAGGGAGAATCAGAAAGGTTTATTAGCCAAGTAGGTTTTCAAAGATCATTTCTTTTTGCTAAATGCTCCCAAATACAGAAATTATAATAAAAATACATCAACGTGATAAGTTACAAAGTAAATGCAATAGATTTGTACATGCATG
>JBBPCX010069589.1:0-5000 GCA_037974365.1 Hydrocynus forskahlii | reverse complement strand
CACAGCTGTGTCAATACTAGCATGAAGCACTTTACTTTTAAGAGCCTTGATATTATTGCTAATGCTATCACAGTTAAAGCGCACTCTAAAAGGATTTGTCATGTGAAAGTGTGTGTGTGAGTGAGTGTGTGTGTGTGTGTGTGTGTGTGTGTGTGTGTGTGCACGTGTGTGATGAGACCTGGAAGGAGATGGGTTAGACATAAGAGACCAGAGCATTTCTCACATCTAGGATATGTCTGCTCCATCTTGTCCCAGATTATTTTAAGATGCTTCCCCCCTTGTAGCCCTTTTTACCCTCCCTTTCTCTCTCTCTCTCCCTCTCTTTCTCTTTCTCTCTCTCTCTCACACACACACGCTAACAGCCGCGTGTGCTGTGTGCACGCTGAGGGATGCCAACATGAGTCAGGACACCAGATCCACTCTGGTATTCACACTGCATCCCCAAATAAAGAGATGAGAGAGAAAGAAAGACATAGATAGATAGCTGACTAAATGACTAGATGATCAATGGTAGGATGGGGAGAGTAACTGTGCCCGATGTACACATCAGCTTTCCCTTTAAAACCAAGCGTACTGTGTCACGTGTGTGTGGGGGCACTAAAAGAAAAACACTCTGAAATAGATTTAGGCAGCTGTTGGTGAGCGATGTTTTCAGGAGGGGCCGCATCATTAGGCTTGCATTGATCTGCCGAGGTTCTATTATTTCAGTGATTAACAACAAGATTGGTGGTTTAGGTCCAGCGCGAATCAGTCTTTGAGTCTGAGTGTAATACTATTCATTCCAGAGTAAAATGCCTTCAGTAATTCTTAACATAATGACTGTATGCTTTCCTTTTTTTGTTCTTTTTTTCCCTGTTGTTTATTTATTATTTTATTTCGGACAGATGGTAAACAGCAGCGGATCGATGCCTGGACTCTTTACTGAAGGAGAGACTCTAGAAATGGCACATACATGATAGAATATGTTTATATGTCTGTTAAAAGCTAGAAGTATTACATGAAATGTCTTTTACAGGCTAAAGATGTTCTTGTTTAATATGTAACAGCCAAAATATAACAGCCAAACCTTATCTCAAACCTAACATACTGCTGGAAACCCATAGTGGCACTAGAAGAAAGAGTTATCGTGGACTGCTTTTTCCTTATTTTTGACCAATATTTGATTGTGTTTTGATATTTGACACTATTACTAGATAATATCAAAATATACAAACATGTCTGAGCTCTTTGTTATCATTGTTCAGTGTTATCATTGTTGTGTACATCCATGCTTTGCCATGACAGTCTGGATTGCATGTGGTAGTTTGGGCAAATATAGGTACCTTGTACTATATGAATAGGCCTATCAAAACACTTACTAATGACATTACAGAACCACCTCTGTTAAAAGTAATCCAGTTTCAATAGTGCTGTAGAAATCGACACACCTTGCTATCCTGTCACCTTGGGCAGCTGTACTCACTGAGTGGAGAGGTGGTCCTGTCTGTATTGTTATGTTAATAGGCCTTGAAAGTGGGTTAGCATGAGGGCATGATGGTGGCACTCAAAGGCAAGTGTCCCTTATCTTTGGAAAGCAGAGTAATTACCTCACATTAATGATCTTTAAAATGTCCAGATCACACTCCTTTCCTTTGAATGAAGAATTAAAGGGGCGGTCTGGTCAAAATGAAAAACCGAACCATTGCTACATTTATTCCAAACATACCCACTCACCTTTATAAGTGGCGTTACCATCTTTTCTAGATTCCGCAGTTTAAAGACCAGGAAAAGACGAGTGAGGATGCATCTTTAAGGTGAGAGACATAATAGAAAGATTAAAAGTGATTTGGGGTGGGCTCTTGAACTTTGGAAGAATTATGTCTTTAAAAAAGAAACTGGATGACTGGTTAAGGTTGAAGTTGTTGCGAATGCCGGCCACCACCACAGATACTTTTAATAGCCTCCAGATCACTAGCAGTGAGGACTGCAGCGAGGATGTAGAGCTCTGTAGGGGCTCCCAATAATTGCTGATGTTTTTGCATGATGCATTCTGGCTACTACAGTGAGAAAACACTGATGGACAAAAACACAAAGATGATATAAGCCGGTGAATTGTGTCAAATCAATGAGACTGAGAGGGGCAATGCTGCATTAAAGAAAACGGAGTAACATCACAAATGGAATATTAAATGCTAGTTTTCTCCCTTTAAGTCTTATGTCATATGTGACGTATATTACATCAAAGGATAATCAGCCCCTTAAACCCTAAGGGCCTCTATGTGGAACACACTTCAGTCCCACACTCTCACATTCACATACTTCACATGGCAGTTGTCACTATAGCTGATGAATAATTTAATAAAACTGATGAATAATGTACTATTTTGAAGATTAACAGTTGATTAAAAAGTTTAGAAGTCAAGGGGTTAAATTAATTGCTAAATTAAATTCTTATTCTCTGACACTGACTCTCTCACGCCTAAAAACTTTATCGTGGAAATTTGCTTTTGGCTTTAAAGTGACTGTGTTACAGCCTAAAACACACATACAGAGCACATTAAGAAAGCAGAAGTAGCTTCATTTACAGTTCTAAGGTATAATACATGGTAGAGGGGTAGGGAAGTTTTTTCTTTTTTTTTTACTGTGCTTAAATAATTGCTGTCGTTCTTAAGTGTGGTTTCAGTTTAGCGGTACCTATGGAAGTGGCAGGGAGTCACATATTCCTTTCTGCTCTTGTTCCCTCCTGTTCCGTCTCTTTTGCCGTTGGTTCTTGCTGCGTGTGTAGAGCTGTGTGTAACCTGGCTTTTCTCATCCAGTTCCCCCAGGGCCCCCAAACATGGAAAGAGCTACAACACGAACACATCAGGCGCTATTTATAGAGACAGTTACTTCCCCAGGGACCTGCATGCCATCAGCGACCCTTTCCTTAGAAAATACGACCCATAGTACTAGTCCTAAGCGTGTGTGAGTGTGTGAACATGTCTGAACATTTGTTTGTATGTGTCGTAAGGTTTTAGAGTGATTTTTACTGTGATGGGGCAAAAAAGGGCAGGTGTGTGTGGAAAGACATGAAAAAGTGTGATTTATCTCTGCAAGAAAAACACGGATGACTGCTTGTGCAGTTTAATATCGATGCTATAAGAAAAACGTGTTCGAAGCCAAAAACTGACTTGGATCAATTATCCAAGCTTGAACTCGTGCCCGTTCCAAGTTGTTCTCTGCCCTAATGGCAGGCTTACACTGTGCGATTTTTGGCCCATTTTGAGACGATTTTCCACTCGTGCGACCATTTTGGACCATTTTCGGCCCGAGTTTTGCCTTAATCGTGTGTCGTGCATCGTGCAGTATACATGGGGTAACGGGAAGCGATTAACACTCACGACCAGCTCCCCATCAGCAGTCGTATGGTCGCAAGAAAATCAAACCTGTTTGAAATCCTGGTCGTGATTTCAAACAGAGGTCGTGAGGTCGCATCAGAGCATCATGATGAATCATCAAACATGAACCGTGAGCTGCGAACTTCTGACCCCTGCGGTTCAGTCGTACAGTTTGAGCAGGAGCTGAATAACGCGACCGTGTATGCCCAGCTTAACACAACTGATCCAACTTCAAAGGGAAAGCTTGAAGGAATACTCCAACCTAATTTCTGTTGCATCAATAACAGCACATGAGGTGTCTGCAGCATACGGTCAGTTATCATGCACAGTCAGTTTGACACATCTTCCTGTTTTTAGACAAGAACAGAAAACACACCACCTCAGAACACTCTTTATAAAGCCTTGGGCCAGATGCTGAAACAGTTGCCCATTGGCTCCTATTACAACTGTGTTTTGAGTCAATGGGTTTTCTGTTCCATTACTAAGTACAGAGAAACAACATTGTAAAGCTACATTACATTAGTTACGTTAGTCCGTGTCGTGTCATGAAATACTGAAACTCATCAGCCTGAAGCGTAAAGCCCTGCCGATCTAGTTATTTCTGCATTCATTTGCACTGGGTGAGTGACGGGCTTCTGCACGGCAGGCTTACATGCATTTGAAGCGGTTATCATAATTATCTAGTCCAAGAAAGGAACATGTAAAGACGTGAAGAGGGTCTTACTGGGTAGGAGATGGGAGCTTGTTCCTGACAGTGTATTTAACAGATGAACATTGACATTTCAGAACTCTATAATCAATGTCTCCTGTAATCCAGCATGGTTTGTGCATACATCGAAATGTGATGCAGACAAGGCAATGTTAATGCCTTTTGTATCAAATCCATGAAATAATGGTCACATTCATCCCTTTTAAAGATACATTTGAATATATTGCCGTATTATAGAAACAAATAATGTGGTTTCCCTGAGTGCAATGGGCTTTCCTTTTGAGCTGAACCATTAGAGTGATGGATAAAGAAGGCATTTCAGGTCTTTGTGAGTGCTACTGAATCTCTGAACTCTCAGCTAAGAGCCGCAAGCTCTCTTTAATTCAAGAACATCATCTCTGTGAGAGGAGAATGGCTTCAATATAACAAACTGCATGACTCCATAAAGTCATAAAGCTATGGCTGTAACAATTTGTGCTTTACGTGACATTTCTGGATGACTTAAAGCAGGGAGTGCAGGGGTTTTATGACTGTCATGGAAGAGGAAGACAAGACTAAATTATGCTTATGGGATTTATGGCATGAATGTATGTGATTTTTGAAAGAAAGAAATAAAACTGTTATGACCGGCAAGGTTTAATAAAAATTATAAATGAATATGCTATACACATATATATTACTGTGTCATAACATTAAAACCACCTGCCTAATATTGGGTAGGTCCCCCACGTGCTGTGCTTTCTGGCACCAAGATGTTAGCAGCAAATCCTTTAAGTCCGTAAGTTGTGAGGTGGGGCCTCCATAGATCACATCACACAGATGCTTGATTGGATTGACAAGTGGGGAATTTGGAGGCTAAGTCAACACCCTGAACCTCCAAAACATTTCTGATTTAATTCAATTAAGGTCTGACAGATTGCAATGCATTTATATAT
>JBBPCX010069588.1:0-11242 GCA_037974365.1 Hydrocynus forskahlii | reverse complement strand
CAACCTGACTATAGAGAGAGACCAGTTACAGACCAGTTACACCAACCTGACTACAGAGAGAGACCAGTTACAGACCATTTATACCAAACTCACAAAAGAAAGAGACTCGTTAAAGATGAATTTTAATGACATATCTAGGCTGCACGACCTATTGCAGACCAATAATACCAACCTGTCAAGGGAGAGAGACCAGCAACAGGCCCAAATTGAGGAATTTGTTAAAAACATGGACAGACTGCAGACCAGCTACAGCAACATATCAAGCGAGAGGGACCAGTTAAAGAAGGAGAAAGACGGGCTTCAGAGCGAGTTGACTGCTATAGGTGAGCACTTAACACCCCAGTTAACATGTGAAGCAGAATAGCAGCAACCCACGAATAACTTTTGCTACAATGCATTCCGAAGGAATACAGACACCACTTCGTTTTCTCTCCATTTGCCACATTACAACCTTAAATATGACATTTACGCAAATAGACTGTTTGCTAAGACTACAAACCATTCTGTTAAGACACAGATCTGCAGAAGAGCTCCCAAAAATCTGTAGCGGTGAGGGTCTCTATCATTCTTACTTTAAAGAACATTGGAAGCAGAGGATGATCTTCCTGAAACTGATTGTCCAAAGAAAATGAGCAAACGACTCTGACTGAAAGAGCTTGTGTGGAGATCATCTCTGCAAAACACAGCCACAAGGCTTTAGGATAGAATGAGCAGATAGAAGGCACTATGTGAAGGAAACATTATCACTTGCTCAGAGTGTTAAGACCTCCGGACAGAATCGACGGGGCAGGTAACGAGAATGGACTAAGTGTGTCTTGAGAAGTGTAAACCCAAACATGGAGCCTGACGAGTGGTTAGGTCATTCTCGCTAGTTGTTCTAAGAACGCTACAGTGCTATTAAGAAGAAAATGCACCTATTCTTTAATACATACTGATCAGAGAGCAATAATAAACAGAGTACTCACAGTACCAGAGGAGAAGGTCAGTGGAGAACTGGTAGCAACACATGGAACTCAGTAACTGAGTGCAAACCGAGTCTTGCTGCACCTTAAAAACCCTCTACTTCCTGCACTTAGTACGAGTCACCTGATCCATGTGTGTGGTGTAGTCCAGGTCACAGAGTTCAGGCACCTAAAGGAAAGAGAGTACTGGGAGAAGGTCCCCAAGTCTAGATGTGCCATGCTTATAACATCATATCCTTACCACTTAACACTTACAGCTGTAAACTGTTCAGACAAGGGTTCCTCTACCAACTATATAATAATAATAATGGAATGTTAGGAAGTCAGTCATTTGATCATTAGAGGGTCCACATATCAGTTCCCCACTTTTATGACTACATGGCATCTCAGAACAGTTGCGTAACTACTGACTCGTTAGTAGCAGTTACAGGATAATAATTTAAGGGATTCAGTTAGATCGTTGGTCTTTTAAAACAAAATAGTTCCGAACCTTAATAATACTTAGAGTTTAATATTCTGTGTCATTTTATGTCCCACACTATGTACAGATGCACATTCCAAGCTGGGATGGAGGTATTTTGGTACCAGGGTTTACTTCGTCTCTTCTGTGTTGAAAACCTGGACTGAAAGCAGACAAGGAGAGAGGATCAATTATTTTAATTTTGCTTATTGATTAAAATGGTTGAGGGATGTACAATGTACAGCTCAGTGTCATTTAGGCTCAGTTGGAAACTTCACTCTACCTAATGTTCCCCTGATCTCTTATCTGACCTCTAGAGGGCCCGTATAAGGTCAATAGTGCAGCATTACCTAGATAGGCTGCCTGTAAGTTGCCTGGTGGCCCAGAGGGGGCTTTCTTGGCTTGCTGGCCCCGCACCTAGTGATGTCACTTCCTCTGACATCACTTCCTCTGATGTCACTTCCTCTAACTTCACATCCTGTCTGACATCACTTCCTCTAAACCCTCTTCCTGCCTGATGTTACTTCCTGTCTGACATCACTTCCTGTCTGACATCACTTTTTCTAAAATCACTTCCTCTAAAAACAGAGTAAACAAGAAAATAGTGCCAATAGCCTACTGCTATCTACAAAACCAAAACTTCTTGCTATTTAAGCAGGCACAAAAACATCTAATCTAGTGCAGCGCTAGCAACGTGACTTGCTCTTATGTTCTAGCACAAACATGTGGTCAGAAATGTAGCTTGCTTCCTTTAGCAGGTTAAAACATACAGCAATATCCAACCAGTTAGCTGAGCAGGTTATTCTCACTGGCCTCTGAATTTGGAGCTATTTTACAATTCACGTTGCAAGTAGGAACCCTTCGCCATCTGCATGCTTAAAACACTTTAATTTTGGGATTCCTTCACCCAGAATACAGATTGCAGTTACACACTCTTCCGGGTCTCTTTGCCCTGGATTTTAGTTGTGCTTAATTACTGCAGTTACAACACAAAGAAAGGCAGCTTCTGGTCTGTACAATTATGAGCTCTCTAAATCATGTTGGCTTAACAGGGATTTCTCTGCCCAAAATATCAGTTGGATTAATTGCTGCATTGATAACACACACAAAGAAAGGCACTTCTGGCCTTTAGGAATAAAACTGCTTCAGCACACTGTGATTCAGCTGTAATGTTTCAATACTGCACAAAACCAAAGTATTAATGTTATGGATTTCTGTCTCCTACATTTGATGACTGTGTGGACAGTTTGGGGTCAAATTGTTATAAAGTTGTGTTCGAGTTGCTTCTGAGATGTGGGTGGGATTAATCTTGATGCACCACAATCATGGGAGGTTTAAAAGGTAAACAGTTGGGTATTATGTGGTCTGGACCTGGACAATGACTTGTTTTTTGTTATGTTTAGTAAATTTTCAAATATAAACTGGCCAATGAAGTCAAAATCTGTCTTGAATTGCTGAACATCCCTAAATGCATGAAAGTCTTATAGGCTTCACTGAAAATGTGCTGCCGATCAGGAGCCAACTCAAACACTTAGGGTCAACCCTTGTCCCACTAAACTCACAGTTCCATATACTGGAACTGCCCCTTTTTAATTATAATTGCTGTATGGTTTTGATGGTGGGAGGATACAGAATGTATGAAAGGATCCAGCTTTTTTAAACACAGAGCTGTGTTATAACTCTTACTGATGTTTAACAGGCTGGCAACCCTTCAGAAGGGGGAGTGGATATATATATATATATAACTTAAGCTTAAAAACATCTGAAGAAATGACATTACATGAGAAAAAGGTATGTGGCTTGACTGACATCCCATTCTAAAACCATGGGCCTCAGAACTAAGGGGCAAGGTCTTTAAAACCCCTTTCTACTCCTGAATTTAGTCCATGTGGGGGAAAATGTAATCATTAAACAGGCTGCAGTGTCTCTTTTTACATTTATACTTACATAGTGTCTTGCACATTTTCTTTCATATAATCCAGCACACCATATTTTGTATTTTGTATTTTTGGCTCTGTATCTTGCGCTTACTGCAGGGTCATGACCTACCTGATGAGTGGGAGTGTGTGTAGAAATGGCACCAACTAATAGAGGTAAGAAACCACAGAATAATGAGTCACTATGAGGGGGGTTAGGCATTAGAGCAAGGCGAGGAGAGCTATGGTCAGCCTAGCTCTTGCCTCTTTGAACGTTCTTGTATTGGAATCCTCCATAGTACGCACACACATAGGCTGAGTAGACCTCGAATGACCCCAGAATAGAAACTGACACCATTCCGTTATGCCTGAAGGTGATAATAAAAACCCTTTTAACTTGTGTTGGGGCAGCACTCTCTTGAGACCTGAAGAGACCTGCTCTATTTGCCAGGTAAATATAATAAACTTTGTTTGATTTTAAAGGAATCTCTCTGATCTTGAGTCTTGACTTTGTGGAACACAATTCAATTTTCCACGACAGTCCACAGGAGTGGTGTCCACATACTTTGACAGTTAAAGTTTCACTTACTCATTTGGGACAGACCCTTCTGAAGTCTCTCTCTCGCTCTCGCTCTCTCGCTCTCTCTGTAATTAGTCTCTCTCTACAGTCAGCTTGGTGTAACTGGTCTTTTGTCATCATTAAGTTGCAGAGTTTGAGTCACAGTTCTGTGCTGACAGCCAACACAGAGCAGCTCCAGACACACTCTTGATGGATGGGGCTACAGTTGATTAATTTATTTTCCTCTGATGTTAAGCTCTCATCCATCAAGGTATGGACTCCAGAAGACCTCTTATGGTGTTCTGTGGTGTCTAGTACCAGTAAGACAGATATGTTAAGTCCTGTAAGTCATTTGCATTGGCACCTGCAAAGAGGCGGGGTATATTAGACAGCAAATGAACAGTACATTCTTGAAGTTGAGTGTTGGAAGCAGGAAAAATGGATGAGGGTTAGGATCTGAAAAACTTTGACGAGGGCCAAATATGTGATGGCTAGACAGTTTGATCAGAGCATCTGCAAAACATCAGGTCTTATGGGGTGTTCCTGATATGCAGGTTCACTGATGGCAGTGTTAAGTGTTAGTTCACTCAGACCGCGGCCTCCTTCAGCAGGATAATACACACTGCAAAAGCTGTTCAGGAATGGTTTGAAGAACATGATAAAAGTTCAAGATGTCCTCCAAATTCCCCATACCTTAATTCGCCTGAGAATCTGTGGGATGTTCTGGACAAACTAGTCAGATCCATGGAGGCCCAACCTTACGACTTCCAGGGTTTAAAGAATCTGCTGTAAAGTCTTGGTGGAGAAAGTAGAGCACACCTTCAGGGGTCTTGTGGATTCCAAGCTTCGACTGGTCGGAGCTGTTTTGATGGCAGGAGGGGGGCCGACACAGTACTAGGCAGGTGGTTTTAATGTTATGGCTGATCTGCCAGCACGATAATTTGATGAGTAAAATCATAACAGTAGAAGTAGAAGTAGGATATGCACTTAATGCTACTACTACTACTAGTAGTACTACTAATAATAATAAATTGTAAGCTATTCAAAGTGACCCATTTTTGCCTCCACTGTCTTTTGATACCTGTTTAATGTCTTCAGTTTTCCCTTTTTCTATGTCTTCTCACTGGGCTCATGTTCTCTCACATCATCTTCCCTCTCATAAATACAGTATCTATATCCATCTCCGCTTGAGATGTTCAGCTACTCAGTACAGCCCACGTCCTCATACAAACTCTCAGACATCTGGTTTATAGGAGCCAAAAGAGAGATGGAATAATCGCATAAGCAGGGTAGAAGCAGCAAAAAACAAACAATAAATTCCTGAAGTAATACGTCTCTTATAACTGCAGTGGAAATCTGGTTCTTTCAGACACCATTACCTACAGCATTATTTATTCTTTTTGCAACAATTTTGACTGAAAATAAAATACCAAAGCCTGAATATCTTGAACGTCTTGAACACAGTGAAAGTGAGCACAAAATCAAGTGACATGGGAATGTTTAAGTAAGTAGAAAGTTGAGTGTGTGTACAAGTAAAAATACACCGAAATGTATTACATTCATTATCATACATCAGAACTGTGCCTGTATTTAAGTACATGAGTAAATGTAGTTACAACTCCACAAAACACTGCAGAACACTGCACCGTCATGGGGCTGTGTAAAACTTTGTGGTTAAGGTATGAAAGTAGCACAGAGGCAAGTAATTACCTGTTTTGTGCTCTTTGTTCTTGCTTTTTCAAGGTACTGGATTTAGACAGATATTAACATTATGTTGTTTATCTTGCACATTTCATTAGTTCAGTATTGATTCTATGAAACGTCTTCACACAGGGCTTATCAAGGTTTTACCTATTGCATCTATTGCATCTACAGTTTGAGCTGATCTCCAATATGGATGTAAAAGATGCTTTTCAGCAAAGCAAATGAAAAGGAGTGGTCTGGACTGACAGGCATTATTAGGCTGTTTTAACGCATTGATTTGAACTAGGGGGCCACTGAGAAGCCGTCCAGAGCACCAGCCTAACTAAAGAGAGAGACCAGTTACAGACCAGTTACACCAACCTGACTAAAGAGAGGAACCAGTTACAGACCAGTTACACCAACATGACTATAGTGAAAGACCAGTTACACCAACATGACTATAGTGAGAGACCAGTTACAGACCAGTTACACCAACCTGACTAAAGAGAGGGACCAGTTACAGACCAGTTACACCAACCTGACTAAAGAGAGGGACCAGTTACAGACCAGTTACACCAACATGACTATAGTGAGAGACCAGTTACACCAACATGACTATAGTGAGAGACCAGTTACAGACCAGTTACACCAACCTGGCAAAAGAGAGAGACCAGTTACAGACCAGTTACACCACCTTGACTATAGTGAGAGACCAGTTACACCAACCTGACTATAGAGAGAAACCAGTTACAGACCAGTTACACCACCTTGACTATAGTGAGAGACCAGTTACAGACCGGTTACATCAAACTGACTGTCGAGAGATCAGTTGCTGAAGAGTTACACAAAGTTAACAATATAGGGAGACAAGTTACTTACAGTTCAAACTAACCTGATTTTAGAAAGGCCCGTTAAAGATCAGTTACACTGGTTATGCCAGCTACACAGAGGGGATCTGAAAACAGATGAATGACACACCATAGACCACTGGGAAAGAGATGACTAAACTTATTCCCTAAGTTTGCTCTGGGTTTTCTGTTTCAGTTACACTAATCTGACTGTACATAGACTAACTGTTGTCCAGTTACATAAACCTGACTGTAGAGACATTCCAGTTATCGACCAGTTACACCAGTCTGACAGTACATAGACCGTTTACTGACCTGATTGTGGAGAGACCAGTTTCTAATCAGTTACATCAACATGACTGCAATAACACCGAGGGGAAGTGAAAATAAGTGGATGGTACACCACTGAACACTGGGTAAGAGATCACTAAACTATTTAGGATATAACAGTCAAGGAGAACACAAAAATAAGTTCCTAAATGGATTTCTGAGGTCGGTCTCACGAGTTTTCGTGAAGCCATCACAATATGCAATCTATTCAAAAACATGCTGCGATCACGCTTTTGGCCTTTATTTCGTGCTAGGACAATGCTTCACTACTCTATGTATTTTAATGCGCACTGCATAACACCGCCAGTATCAGCTGGTGACTAAGGGACAGTAGGAGAGAAATAATGATTCCTAACAGTCACCAGTTAGTGCTGATACAGGCGGTGTTACACACTGCACATTAAAATACATAGGGTAGTGAAACATTGTCCTAGAAAGGCCTAAAGCATGATCGCAGCACGTTTTTGAATACATTTTATGAAGTGATGGCTGCACGAAAAGTCGTGAGTTCGGGTTGGGATTTCTACAGTAACAACACCTGTGAGCTTCTCAGAGCAGACACTTTTTACTGCTATCTAGAGGAAACGGATCACTGTACATGATCTACCAGTGCCTGATGTCCAGAGCATTGCTCACATGTTTGGTTCACTTTGCTGAATAAAAGAGGTGGTAGACCCAGTTTATCTGTGAATGGGGTGGTCGGGGTGGGCATTATTTCCAGCATTATTTTTTTTTGTATTAATGTTGTGGATGTGCTGATTCTTGATGTTGATTCTTCCGTGTGAACAGAGACAAACTTTATCTCTCCAGGATGGTGCTACTTCAGCCTCAGTCTGTACTTCATCTCTACTGAGAAGAAGAGCTGGAAGGACTGCAGACACAGAGGAGCAGAGAGTCCGATGTCTCTTCTAAAAGCAAAAGCCACTTCAGTGTGGGTCCTGAGTTGTGGGTGGGATTACATTCATTTAAAAACATTCATTTCGTACCCACCACTTTTTGTATCCCAGACATTGGCACGCACGCAATCCCTGATTCTGATTCACCACAAAGCACTGGCTCTTAGATCACTACCACTCCTACCGGACACATCACTACCACTCCTACCGGACAACGACTCACTTTGGACTGAGCGTGAGTGAATGAACGTCAGCAATATATGTATATTTTGCGATTGCTCATCTTTTAATTGTTTTATGTTCGCATTATCTTTTGAGGTAGGAGATTGCAGACTGTATGAAAAGATAAAGGGGGCTATAAATACCTTTTGGTGTTTCATAAGAGTGATCATCAGTAGCTTGGTTTCCATCCACACAGTTTTATCTTGTGATATTAAAATCCTTTATATGCAGTCATAATTTCCAAGCAATCACAGCACTCCACTTGTGTATCCCTCCAAATCTTCAATCACCCACAATCCCTTACACTTTAGAGTTCAGCCAGGACCTGTGCTGGAAACTACACTCACATTGACCAGCAGGGGGAGGCACAGAACCAATAAACCCCTTACAGCCTGCACTAGAGGGTACAGGGCCAATTCCCCTCACCCCTGTCCCGCATTATTAACTGCAGTCAGTGCCAATTCTGTCTCACACTGTGCTTGTTAAAAGTGAAGAGACCAATGCGTGAACACACCACAGCACACAGTGTGAACCGTGTGAAATTCTCTGTATTTAACCCATTCACCAAGAGAAGCAGTGGGCAGCCTGTGACACAGCGCCTGGGAAGCAGTGTGGGGTGCCACGGGCAGTCTTGGGATTCGGACCTATGACCTTCCGATCACAGCACAATTCCGTAACCACCAGGTTGGCTGCTGGCCAACAACAATATTATTATTAATAATAATAATAAAAATAAGGGCGCGAGATCGTTCCCCCTTCATTTGCCAACATAAGTCTTCACATGTAATGTCTGATAAGATTGAAGAACATGGGCAAGTAATCTAAGACCTCTCCTCAAAATGCAATCTCTCCAGATTCTCCAGGGTATTTGGGACTACTGGGCTGAAATGAATGATGTCAAAAGCTTATGACATTCAAGCATGTTGTGCAGGTTATTCCAGTTTTAGCTTTTTGGTAAAGGCATCCAGACTTTAATTTAAAATCTCCCGATGGAGTCCATGATGTCATGTAATACTAACAAGGCTCTCTAATTGGCCCTAAAACTTCACAGTTCCTTCACCATACCCAGTGATAAAGAACGTCTTTAATGTATAACCAAACTTAGCTTAAGTGTCACCAGAACAGTCTAATTTTGCCTCATCTGACCATAGAATCCTATTCTAGTCAAAGTTCCAGACATTATGGAGGCAAGATGGTGAAGGTAGGATCTGGCTCTTTTTAAACAATCTTAAACCCTTTGCCTATCTAGAGAGAGCATAAGAATCAGTCAAAAGTTCTGCAGCCCATCCAGCCCATCCAGAGGCAGAGCTGATACCATCTTAAAAGGCCAGTGTTGATACTGAGAATATGTCCCTGCTTTTATTATACTGAACTCAAACCATTCAGATACTTTAGATATGGGAAACCCAACAGTTTATGGGGCCGAGGACTGTGCTGTAAATGACTACAGGTTTGATCCTGCACACACATTATGACTTAAAAATACAAAAAGAAACTTACATATTCCTGAGAATAAACAAAGATACATTTATAATGAATGACATTAGTACTTCTCGTTGACAGTTACAATATGTCTTCAATATGTCTCAGTATAATCATTTCACTTGGCAAATTATCTTCAATTCACAAATTTTATGAGGGTACGCAATTTCAAAATCCTCCATAATTTTTCAACGGTATTAAAGTCAGGAGAAATCACCATTCTTGAGTTACTTTGACTGTATATGTAAGGGTCCATCATCTCCAAATACAGTTTCTTTACAGCCTAATCCCCCAGAACCAGGGTAGGTGAGGATGCCCCGATTCCTTCAAAACTGAAATTGTTGTAGTTCTGCACCAGTTCATGATGTTCTACTGAACTGCAATGTAAAGTCATTTTATTGACAAATTTACTGACAGAAAAATACAACTGAGCATGGACAAAATTACAAGCACTGACAACGCAGTTGTTTGCTGGAGGGATTTGTCACCATAGATCTAGACACTCAATCAGAGAACAAATATGAACAGAGGCAAATCCTACAGGGAGGGTGAAAATACACGTAACATAGGTTGGGCCTTTATTTTCAGGCTTATAAAGCCTGAAGGAAGGAATTGAAAAGTTGGCAATTTACTTTTTACCTTTATAGTGATGACACAACACATTCTAGTCACGAAGGTTTACAGCTTAAGACCTCTCAGTCAAGTTAATCCTAGTCATAAACCTTGCTACCTCTGCCTGCCTGTAGATGATTATATTACTGCAATTGCCTACTTTCCTTTTATTGAGCTCTGTTTGGTTTAGCAATTAAATATTTATCTCTACATGACTACATGACTGTTAAATATAACACATGGGTTGTATACTGTCAGAAACATGAATACATTTTTGTTCCTCGGGAAAGAAACAATGTCAATGTACTCTTTAAATCAAAAATGTAAAATGGAGGAATGTTCCTGTTTGTACTTTTCATTATTAAAAGTGCTCTGAATAGAAGAATGAAATAAAAAGGAAGGAAGACAAAGTCAAATCAACATCTTTAAAAAACTGTAGTGAAGTAAGTGTTCTAACCAAAGTTACTGAAGAAATGTGTTTATATGTTGAAAAGTATTTTTTTTTTCTGAGAATGTAGCATTTTCGTAACATTTGAAGAATCAGTTTCATGTGTTAGTCCTATCATTGTAATGCAGGGATTTCTTTTAACTCACTTAAGTGGATTTGCATCTATGTTTATGATATGGCCATATCTGAAAAAGTACAATAAAACTTGTACAATAAAAGTGTTATTTCAAGTGTTATTTCTTGTGAAACTCTGATGTCCTAAAGTGCAAATATATAAAGTAAATATTCAAAAGTTTCACAGAAATATCTTGCTTCTTCATCCAAAGTCTTCACCAGTGATGACAACTCCATCGGCAAGCTGATTCTCCAGGATCAACATCTCATCATCCTACACAAAAAAGTATGTTCAGAGTTAATGGATGAAGTGTTCCCCTTATCAACTGTTGATGCTCTTGGTTCTCTTGTGTCTATACTAAGTACTCTAAAGTACTAAAGTACCAAAATACATTCATTGGAGACAAATAGTGCACTGAAATGTAAAACAAGGGATGGGTGATACGGTTAACTTCCAGACATTTCAACAGAATATGCATCACATTGTTTTGTTTTTCTACAGTTTAAGTAATGGACAAAAAAGAATCAGTGATTCTATTTAAAAATACCATCAACCTATGAATACACTCACTTTTGTACATCTAATTACTTTTGCAATACTTAAAACCTGGTGAACAAGGGAAAAATAGGTTACTCACCTCATCCTTCTCCTCGTAGTCCTTCTCCGAGCCTCTGTAGGCCAGTACATGGATGAGGGTGTACACTCTGTT
>JBBPCX010069587.1:0-11243 GCA_037974365.1 Hydrocynus forskahlii | reverse complement strand
AATGTAACTTATGTCTGTGATTGTTCAGTCGTATGACAGATAGAAGGAGAAGATTGAAGGAGGTTCAGATAGAAGGATGTTGTACTGAAAATTTTTTGAGCTGTGAACTTCGTTCAGAATTTTTAAAAATGAACTATGAACGTGAACTAGTTCATTTTTATTTGAATGAACTGTATTTTGAACTAGATCTTTTTCAGTGTGAACTGGCACAACACTGGTTGTGGACAATTAATGGAACCTCCATTCATCTGAGCATGTAGATAAAAATCCCTTTTTTTAGATGACCGTTACAGCATTGGAAACCACATAAACAAGTCTATTTATAATGTCACCACTGGTGGTGTTTTCTTTGTAGTGTTTTTTTTTTGGCTTCTGTTCTGTAGGAGATTTGTGTCGGTTCCAACTTGCAGGTCTCAGAAAAACAAAATATCATGATGTGTGATGTCTTGCGACATTTGCATACTGTCTCATGCAAATGCAACAATCATACAATGTTTAGTTGATTTTGAAGTCCACATTCTCTACAGGAATCACACTTCTGCACATTTCTTTATTATATGGCAATTGTATGGCGATTAGATTAGATTACATTAGATTATTAAATGGCTAGTTATATAATATAATATAATATAGCACCCATATTTATCACATTTTATGTTTTGTTTTTTCCCAATATATTAAACTCAATCGACAAAAAATCCTTGGGCAAGGGGTGTTACATTTTTTGCCTTCTCTGAATTACACAAGGTATGAAGCCTGAATTATCTGTCTATCAGATCAGGAGGTTCAGATCTTCTCCTAATGCAGAAATGGCCTTCGCTCATGTTTACCAAACAGGCCTACAGGGCAGCCGATGTAGGTCAGGACGTTTCTTCACAAGCTGATGTTCCTGTTGTGTCTGAATGACTGTGTCTCACCGGTGAGGTCATAAAAACACCCGGACAGACACCATGAGCTGATCAGTTTGTTCAGACGGGCTGCGGCTGGTGTAATGTTACACATTTGCAAATCCCTCAGCCTGACCAGGAAAATCCTTTAAACAGTTAAAAGAATTTGTGTGGTGTACATAAACAGGTGTGTCTGCTCTTTCACGCTGGAGGCTGTGAGTTGAGTTTACTCTGTGGGGAACGAATGGTAGTTCGAGAAATTACAGGGAAATAACTGTGCTTATAGATTTTGTCGCTGTCAGAGTAAATCCTTGTGTCTCCATTTAAAAAATGGTTTTACATTAACTTCCATTATAAGTGAATCCCTTTCTGCAGGCCTACTACTGTCAGTTCGGCTGGTTGAATGGTTACTGATTACTCAGATATTTTCCATTTATTAATTGATTAAACATTGAACTGAGGGATCTCTGGAAAAGTGTGAAATTACATCATCTGGCAACTCCTGAAACGTTCTAGAGCGAGTTTTTGTTGTGTTTATAGCTGCTTTTTTTATTTATTAATATTTTTATTGTACACGTGGCAAATGCACGTTTTAAACAGAGCCCTGTTAGACCTGTTTAACTGAATTTAGTTTAGTGAATCCTTGAGGGATGTGATACCTCTAAAATTAAAGTTTGTAAATGATGACTTATGGTTAAAAATAGATCATCATACTTGTTATATTTAATGCAAGTATTGAAATATTACTAAAGTGCATTGCATTGTATTATTACAGTAATATTAGATTGCACTTCTAAAGTACATTACATTATATTACTACATTAATATTACATAGTATTACTACAGAAATATTACATTGTGTTACTGCAGTACAATCCAAAGTATTACTACAGCGCATTATGTTGCATTACTACAGAGATATTACATATAACTACAACAGTAATTTTACATTCTTATGTTTTGATCCAAAGGGTTACAATTTTGAAATGTCCATTGCAAAATATTCTGGCACCAATGTGGTATCCATTATATTTACTCTGATCCAGTAAGCACTCACATTGGTTAGCTGGACTAATTAACCTGTCAGCTTAATTAGTAACAGTGTGTTTTGGTGACGTGCCATGATATCAGAATTGTAGTAGTATTATTATTTTCAAAATCAGACCAATGTTTAGATTTGACTGATATTTCCATGGCAACTGGCAACATACACCTTAGCAACCATCGGTGATGCCATAGTAACTACCTAACAACAACCCTAACAGCCCCCCGGGACACCATGGTGAGCACCAAGCAAGACCGCTGCAAGCATCTAGCAACGTACACAGTTACCACAGCAAGCGCATGATCAAATTTTGCCTTTTCTCGTGGAAATACATTTCATTTTTAACTAATGTTTAATGGCGTAGTTCTTGAGCGGAACATCTGTGATACTGGAGCACTGTGGTAAAGAGGCTATTAATGTTGCTACATTTGCGACACTACATGAACAATATTAGATTTCTCTCTAATATGAACTATGTATCAGTTTCATGGACCAGCGCTATACTCACAACCTCTTATAAATGCTTATGTATCATTAATAGCAAGAATGAACTTGAAAAATACGGGATATTGGTTTCACCCCACAACTCCCATATAGGTTCACCCCTATTACATTTTACTTTTCAACAAGTACAACCATTGTCATGACGAAAAGCTCTCAAGGACTTCTGGAAGTCACTGGGCATGAAGATGAGTGATAACTTCATCAGGTTTCAGTCAGTTGTTAGAAATGGGACAGAGGGAGCAGCTCTTGCCAGGAATGAAACTTCAGAATAAATGGAGCTGAATGGAGCTTGTGCAGCAGCTTTAGCTTAGTGCTAACATACTATGAAAAGTACCTTTGTAGGCTAATGCTAATACAAACTGGGGGCTCCATCTTTCTCCCCAGTGTTATTCATGTTCAGTTATAAGCTAGTACCACCAACACTGGAAGGCTGCAACATGCTTCCTCCTCGTCAAGTGAAGCTCCACCACAACTGCACTTAATGCAACATTATTATACAGCTTATATCACTAATTATGTCACTGCTTGTGCAATAGTATTATCATGTGCAGTGTCACCATTACACGCATTAAAGGGGACATATTATGCAAAACTCACCTTATATTAGGTCTATGGGCGATACAAAACATGTTCATGAAGTTCTTTGCACAAAATCACTCTCACATAAAGAGATCTCACCAGCTTTATTCTTCACTGTTTCAGTCCCTTTCAAAATGAGTCGTTTCAGGCTCTGTCCCTTTATGCAAATAAGCTGTTGCTGGCCACGCCCCACCCATCCCATGCTAAAGCTGCGCATTTAAATTCTGGATTTTACATTAGAATCCATGTCCTTAACACCAGTGAAAGTGTTTCTGTCTTTCTTTCTTTCTTTCTTTCCTTCCATCCCTTCAATGTGTGACAGTGGTCCTAGCCTGTATGGTGACCAGTCTGAAGGAAGGAAGGGAGGGAGGGAGAAAGCGTGAGAGATACACTAGGTGGACAAAAGTATTGGGAGACTTAACACACATGAAAAAGGCAGAAAACAGAGGCGCTATCCATCCCTAAATGTTCGACCCTGAGTCAGATCCAGAGCAAGATGAACACAACACTTCATGAGTGACTTGCCTTTGCCTGTAGCCAGAGCGCTTGGAGTCTTATGTGTGCTCGTAAAACCAGCAGACAAAATGGCGAATCTTCAACTCATCTAGTGGGTGGGGTCCTGACAGATTAGGGGCAGTTCTATGCAAATTGGCCCAGTATTGCGTCACAGTGGGCTCACCGTCCAAACAGCTCATTTTGAAAGGGACTGAAACTGTGAAGAATAAAACTGGTGAGATCTCATTATGTGAGAGTGATTTTGTGCAAAGAACTTCATGAACATGTTCTGTATAGCCTATAGACCTATTATAACTAAAGTGAGTTTTGCATAAGATATCCCCTTTAACAGACTCAGCATAAAGAACTACTTCATACCACTGTTTGTGTTCATTAGTAAACTACTTCAGCAGTAATTTAGTTATGTACCTATAGTATTTATATCCACCTCTCTTACTGACACAGTATGTTGTGTGTATAGTAAAGTGTATTTAGTGCAAAGCATCTTCAGAGTATTTTCTGGAGTTTTATTTGGACTTCATACTGCATTTTATATTTTTTTCATCTTTGTGTCTCTGTGTGTCTGTGCAGTCGTAGCATAAGTGATTTCCTGTGGGATCAATAAGGTTTTCTGATTCTGATTCATTCTGATTCAACACAGATCATGACAGGGCCCACATTTAGGCAGCTGCACCACTCGCGATCGTCTTCTCGCATAGATAACTGAAGCAAAAGCAGTTTATTACTCTTGCCCTTAGAACTCAGAGTGTATCAGTAAACTCTGATTTCAGTAAATATAATTGGTGTAAAACAGTCCAGAACTAGTGTTTGTTCTCCTACATGCACTTATTACTACATGTTTTTTTAAATTATAGTAACTTTGGTTCTATGTGGCGTAAGAACACCAGACAAAGCTCAGCATGACGTCTGACACCTCGAGCATCAACACAAACCGGAGGAACTTCCATTTAAGGAGTTGTTTTGCCGTATAACCACTTGTTTCACTTCCAGCACAGATCCGTGCTGCCTGCATTCTAAGGGTTAATTACTCTGTGATATAAGTTTTATAATTATATCAGTCCAGGCTTGCAGTGAAATGTGTTAAAGTGGTGCAGAAAGCATAGAAATGTTAGGCAACTTTAGTTCCTGCAGTCAGGAGCAGGAAAACAGACCAAAACCAAGAGTGTATGGCGTCTCCAGGCCAAGGATTCAGAACCATAGCTTTAGGCTTTGTTCTGACTTTTTCACTCGTTCTCCAGCAGAAAACAGTTACATGACTTTTCAATTTTGCATTGCCTTATTTAAACCAGGCTATAGTGAACTGTAGAATGTGGCTTTGATTTTACATTGAAATTCTAGCTAGGTGTTTTTTTTCTTTCTTGGCTCTCTGAAATGATCCCCTGCGCAATAAAACCTGTCAAATCTCACATAATGTACATAGTGGAAAAAAGGAAGTTTAGAGTTTCCTTGTGTTTTTAAGGAAAGAGATTGCTACAATGTGTAAATGTTGGGGATGGAATTTTGCTGTTGATGTATTACATTCACTACCGGTTTTTTGATGATGGATGAAACAAAACTACATATTTCTTGGGGGAATTGAACAGCTTAACATCTTTTAAGATTTTTCCGGAGACCCCCTAAATTGTGCTTTTGAGGCTTTTGGGGGTCTCTAGTGTCAGTCAGGGGGTCTTGGACCTGCCGAGCCCCCCGTATTTCACACGCCACAGGTTTTTACCACTTATCCATTTATTTCATAAACTGCAGGCCTTTATTCTTGGAATTTTGTTGAGTGAACAACTATAAATTAAAATATGTGAAACAAAACCAGTTTCCTGTCTTAGATGAGAGAATCTGTAACAGTGCAGGTCTGACTCCTATTAACTGTTGTTGGTGATGCAGAGTCAAATTCTAGACTGTCCTTTAACTTTAAATGCACTCGTTACTGTTTCAGCACTTTATAGCTCTTCAAAGATCTAACATATGTTTGGTGATACACATTATATTTATAATGAATTAGAATTATATTAGGTAGTGATGAAAAAATGAAATTCTGACTAATATTGGGATTCAAATGAAGAACATACTGTGAAGGTATTTTTTAGTAAAGAATTTTGAGTGTACTTTTAGTAAAGATTAAGTGAGTAACTTGCAAATGTAGAAAATCTCACAATGTGTGCAAAAACCTTTGTCTGGTAGTGTAATCTCAAACAGATTCCTTTATGTTGTTTCTGATGCTGTAAGACTGGCATCCAAAAAAAAACGATAAATGTACATGGCAAATAACTTTCACACCAGTTCTATTTACTCATTTCACCACTGCAAACAGTCCCACAGAGTTTATCTCAGCTGAAGAACTGCAAAGGCAGTGATAAAATCTGCCACTTATCCTGACATACACACACACACCTTCCTGTTACACCTTCTGTTACACTAGAAGAGGCTTTTGGGGCTGAAATCATATCCAGACAGGCACCTCCTAAAGCTCTCCTGACACAATCTCTGCAGGTTAGGACACACATCCTGGCTGTAGGAAATAAAGCCTCTTTTGTTTCAGAATCGCAGACAGTCAGACATTGTGTTTATTTGGTTGGACAGACATAATTGAGCTGTTTATGCGTATTTGACGCTGGTTCATTCTGATGGAAAATATCTTAAAGGTGCAATAAAGGAGATTTTTCATGACAGATGAAACGTCGGAGGAAGTTAATATTGACCCACGGCGGTCAGAAATAAACGGTCCTGGACATGGGCTAATATATCTTTTTTTTTTTAATCGAACAGTAGACATCACATGCTTTTCAGATGATGCACCACAAACTTTAAAACACCTTTAAAGACCCTTATTTTGGAAAACCTCAGGCCAGAGGTTTGGGCCTACTCTCGGATTTAAAAAACCAAAAAAACAAAAATGACACACTGCTCTTTCAAACTTTTATTACAAGAAAACATTAGATGTAACTGAATGGGTTTGAAGTGTAACTGTATACACTGCAAGTGCAATTTAATGGATGTGAAAGTTGATGCATGAGTTTAATCAAAATAACCCCCCATTGCCTTCATCGTAGCAGCACAGATTCACATCATCCTTCCCAGCTGTTTACGGAAATAACTTGTGTCTGAACCCTCCCAGCACCGTTTCAAGCAGCATTCTGATCTCATTTCGATCTTGTGGGTCCAGCTTGTCCTGCTGCTCATTGGGTAAAAGATCTGGAGCCTGGAGTCCAAGACATCATTCTCTAAACTTTCTGCTTTTCTTTGGACTGGATGGGATTTTGGCACAGTTATGAAGAATGCTTGGGGTCATTATCCTGTAGAAGGATGAAAGTTTGTCAAATTAAATGTAAAACAAGGAACTGTGTGATGTTGATACTTTTCTTTTTTCATGAGTGATACTTTTCTTTTTTCATGATCCAACAGTGATACTTTTCTTTTTTCATTGTCTTTTTTCATGAGTGATACTTTTCTTTTTTCATGATCCAGCACAAAGTGAATGTCAGACCTGAAATGTCTCTTCCAAACCATCGGTTTGAGCCTTTCTGGTGTAATAATGTATTACTACAGACTATCAAATTTTGAAAACCAGTCAGTTACATTTGTTTTAAGTATTTCTAACATTTTCTTGTTATACATTTTTGAAAGAGTATCATTTTTTTTAAATCTGAGGACGGGCCCAAACCTCTGGTCTGTAGTGTAGTTGTAGTATGTGAACATTATGGTCATATACTATCTGTATATGAAACCTTTGCTGGAAAAAGCAGCCAGTTTACCTACCCATTCAGCTTACAGCGATTTAGCCCTGCCCATTCATACTGAAGTTATAAGGATTGTTTCCGTCTGTGCTACCTTTTGAATAAGGGCAGCCAATCAGAACAGGTCATTTACATATATCAGTTTTTAGGAAATAGTAACAATTTAATAAACAAAAAAGAAGCCTACTGTATTATAATTGAATATAATGTGACACAACTGCATGTAATTACTGAAGGTGTGAGGACAGTGGATTTATTAGCGAAGGTAAGATCAATGTGAACCCTATTAGTGAAGGTAGATGTGGTTGGAAGGAGTTTCAGCAATTCCTAGGAGCAGCTTTAAATTCTTCACTGACACAAAATGTAGTAAAAAGACGTGGGGTGTAATGACAGGGTTTTGACAGACTTTCACAACTGGTCTTGGTTATGCAACCTATATTAGCCAACTTTCACCTGAAATGGGGATGAAATTTCAAGTCTTTACAGGTACATCAGAACTCACTGTTTCTCCACTTGGTACAGGTTTAGTCACTCCTGGCTGGATGTTGTTTATTTTTGATGATAAAAGAATGAAACGTCTGCAGCAAACTTTTCAAAATAAATGTAATACATATCTATTTAATTTGTTTAACCTACAAATGGTGCCAATAGTAATTAACAATATTACAAAAAAAACAGGAATAATAATAAAAACAGTAATTGTGTTTTGTGCAAAAGAATGGACACCCTACTAAAGTCAGTACATAGGAACAATAATAATAATAAATAATAATACATTTTATTCAGGGGCACCTTTCAAGGCACTCAAGGACACCTTACAAAATTTAAAAAGCAAACCAAGAACGAGAATAAATATGAAATAAATAACAAAATGAACAAATGGGGAATCGGCAGATACTACAGCTTCTGGTTCTCTGATATTCCTGGGCCATCTTGCATGCACAGCACATTTAAGAACTACACACAGATTTTTAGTGATGGTCTGATCAGGTTGCAATTCTATTGAATGTCATTTCAAGAACTTCAGCTTGTTCTTCTCGGTGGATGTTGAGGTATATTTTGAATCATTGTCTTGTAAAAGGCTGCCACTTTTCAGCTTCGGTTTCTTGGCTGACTTTGTCACATGTAGTCTTCCCCATCATCTAGCCTTACTGTCAGATCCTCCACCAGCTGGTTAGAGGAGCCCACTGTTGTTGACGGGTAGCAGAAGGTTTGAAGCGTCAGAGGATATGAATTATTACGCTTTGGAATCCTCATCAGCAGTGACAACTCTAATGATTATTCTTGACCTGCCTAACCAGTCTGAACGAGTCAGCCGAGGCCTAACAAGTCAAGTAAGATCTGAAACTGGAAGGGTGTCCAAACTTTTGCACATGCTAACAATACTATATCTCTATACTGTACATAATAAATCATATGTAAAATACATATTAGTATATACTTTTTATTATTTGTAATACAGATAGATTATATGTATTTGTATACATATTTGTGAAAACAGAAGTTATTTTAAAGTAGTTCTTCATGTTTTCTCTTGAAAAATCAACAAAATATGTATTTTTACATACAACTGTTAGATAATGCCCAGATCTAACACATTATAATCCCTGCTTTTATAACAGAACTCTGAATCATAAATAGGTACAAATGTTTTACTGCAAAGAGCCAAAAGATACAAGGAGCCTAGATAAAGGAGTTCCAACCACTTCAGTTAGATGCTCTTTGTTCTGCTTGAATGATTCATACGTAGGTCACTGTGTGTCTTAACAAACAAAAGACATTTTGCTGTAAAGTTACAGACTGTAGCCCATCTAAAGTGCAATTCAGATGCTGACGTGGAGGTGTGTGTGTGAGTGTGACTTGAAACTCGAAACTGCCTTGTCATGTGCTCAGCTCTTCCTCAACCTCCTGTCGGCCTGTCGGAAAACATACAAGTGTGCATGTTGCGCAATCCTGCAGCTGTTTCAGAGGCAGGGGAAACGCTGCTGGGGTTCCTCTCCATCTTACAAAATCAACAGCTCAGGACAATCATAGAGTCGCGCTGCTGTGCCTGAAAAACAGAACATACATTTCATTGCTGCTCGTGCCTGTTTTTATTACAGTAAGAGGATGAATGTGGGTCAGTCTGTGCTTGTGTTTATGCATAAACGGTATTAAGTAGCATTTAGATATTTATAGTCAATAAATTAGATCTGATATATAATGTCAGCATGCAGGTCAAGCTCCATATATATTGTTTAAATGCATGATTAACCACATAGGTATATAATTACATAACGATGTAGTTAATTATCCATTTAAACAGGACAGTCCAATTATTTGTGGAGCTCAACTTACTAACATTATTTATTCAAATGCAATTATATTCACAGGAGTCTGTAGTTTCGAGTTATAGTTTCGTTTCTTTTTTAGTATCATTTTCAATGTTGAAAGATAACAAAATAGAGTAAAAATTATTTATTAGTCTGACTGCTGAAATAATCACACTACTGTTCTTCTTAAGTTTCTTTTTGTTATTGTAATTTTTATTCTACCCATATTTTGGCGCCACTTCTTGTCCAAGCCCGTATAGAATTTTGGCAAAATTTCCAACACTAAAATGTTCTGTAATATCCAGTGTATTGTGTGTGTATTCAGATTTTTGATCGTTGATCAGTGGCCGAGTACTGGTTGTTTAAAAATTAGTTTTTTTGGACAAGTCACCTCCATAATGTGTGGGGGGAGAGAGAGCAGAGGGGTGAGTTGCCTTGAAAGTGTTTAGCGGAAAGAGTCTTGGAGTGAGTAATGTGACATCAAATCAGACTCAAAAAAAGACTTCAAGACACTAAAGCTAAATGTCACTCTTTGTTGTGGTTTCATTAAAAATAATCAGCCTGTGAATGTTTTTCCCACCTGTTTTTGGGTGAGAGTTTTTCGCTCCACCCATTTTCAGACATCCTTAAGCATAAATGGCATGGTAAATGTCTTAACGCCCCCTCCGTGGTTCAGTGGTAAAACACAGTGGTAAGAATGGAGCGAGTCAGAAAAGGTGCTGGGTCGATACCCCACTGTGTAGTGGGACATTTTTTGGGCATATAGTGTCTCCAAGCATTGGTTTTATAGCAACCACGCAATCACACTTCGCATTTTCATGTGGAAATACAGCCTAGTTATAACTGCACGTGAAGTAGCTCTCCAAGTCTTTAAATTCCTCAGACTTCTGGTTCTATTGACCAACGCTGATTTCTGGAAAAGTCAGATGGAATTCCCTATTTAGGGTTACACTCTTTATGTGCTTCTATTCAGGGAATAGTTTTGTGATATGCTTCTTAACGTTAGACCCAAATCTTTCAGCAACAGGCTGACCTGAAATGCTCCTAGAAAACCTGATGGGATCTGCGGTTCTCAAAGCTCCACAATAGTAAGAAATGTCCTGGAAGTCAACAGCTTAGTTAAATAAACAGAAGCCTTTGTGTGTACCAGTGTGCTTTTGAGGAGCCGGGCTTTCTGTGGAGTCTGTGTGAGTTGGCATCGGCCTGCAGGTTTTATGGAGTGACTCATGAGCTGGAGAAGACTTAGTCACGGCTTGATCTCCAACCAGCTCTCGTTTTCTGTTTGCACAATTCTGCTTGACACGCACTGGAGCACTGTTTTGTGTGTGTGTGTGCATGCATGGGGTAAGGTAGTTTGCAATGAACTGTACTTATTTACTTTGTATGGAGGCAGCATAAAGAGTTTTTTACAGGTCACACTAAGCACTTAACACAACTTACCATGACAGAATCCTCTTATTTGGGCTATTGTGTGGAAAATAACCATGATAAATGGACAGGGGGCTATTGTTCTCCTTTGCTTTACTGCTGATTTGACAAAGAGACAGTTTATGAAAAGTTTGGCCTCTTCCTATTCTTCCAATTATATCAAGAAATTAGTAAAAAACACTAGAGGGCATCCATTAGCGAGTCCTTATTGAAGTGGGCAAATGAGGCTAAACAGATAAATATA
>JBBPCX010069586.1:0-11243 GCA_037974365.1 Hydrocynus forskahlii | reverse complement strand
TATATATATATATATGTGTGTGTGTGTGTGTGTGTGTGTGTGTGTGTGTGTGTTTCAGTATGATGATGCTTTGCAAATAGTTTACTCTTTTGCATGTTTTGAGCTGAGTTTAGATCATTAGGGGTAACACTTTACAATAAGACTACCCTTATAAAGTGTTTATGAATTATTTATTATCAGGTTCTTAATTAGTTGGTAGACAGTTTATGGATCATTAATAAGCAGGTATAAACAAGTTCTAACAGCTGTCATACATTAATGCAGGCTCACTATTTGGCTGATCTCAGATCTTATTTGCTGAGTTTATCTTGTCTCTTTCTCAGGCAGCATGTCAAACTGTCAGCTTCATCAGATCTTTATTAACATGCTGCTACCAGATCTGGACAAATAGCACACCCACATTAATGTATGACAACTGTTAGAACTTGTTTATAACTGCTTATTAATGATCCATGTATGACTGTAATAATGTGTTTATAACTGCTTCACAATGACTAATAAACTGTCTCCAACCTAATTAACAGCCTGATCATAAATCATGTATAACCCCTTTAAAAGGGTAGTCATTTTTGTAAAATGGGACCTCAGTAGGTTGTTATATCTCGGTGGCGGCGACGTCATCGAAGGTGATCTCGTTGCCGCTGCTCTCGTCGTCCTGCTCTCGTTTCTCCAGCTCGAGGCTGAGGTCGCGCAGGGCCGTCTCCAGCTCGCGGTTGCGCCGGTACATCTGCACGTAGTTCTGCTGCAGCTGTTTCTGATAGCGGATCACTTTGTCCTTCTCCTCCTCCCAGCACCTGCGCTCGCTCTCGAACGCCCCGGCCTGGTCCAGCGCGAGCTGCCTCTCGCGCGCAAGCTCCGCCTTCAGCCTCTCCATGTGCTGCCTGGAGCTCTCGCGCTGACCTTTGACCTCCTCAGCCTCAGTCAACCTCTGCTCCTCTGCAACCCCCCCTCCCCCTCCCCCTCCCCTATATCCAGGGTTCAGGCCTGCTTCATGTGTGTGCGGGAGGGGCGGAGCTTGGGCGTATTCGCTCAGAGCCTCTCGCAGGCGACCGAGCTCCTCCTCCAGCCGGTGCATCTTCTCGCGCAGCAGCTCGTTCTCGCTCTTGCGCCGCTGCAGCTCGTTCTCGCACACCTCCAGCTCCAGGGTGCGCGTGCGCGAGTGCGTGTGCGCCTCCTGCAGCTGGCCCTGGCAGGTCTGCAGCTCGGCTCGGACCTCGCGCAGCTGCCCGCGCAACGTCACCACCTCTCCCACCCGCTGAGCCAAATCCGCCTGCAGGTCCTTCAGCTGCTGCTTCAGCAGGGAGATCTCTCCTGATTTCTGACACACCTGCGGGAGAGGAGAGGCGGAGGTGAGAGGATGCAAGGGTTTCACAAAAAAACAAACAAAAAAACCCAAAATGAAATCAAAATGGAGGAATTTTATTTCCCAGGCCTACCTGGGAGGCACTTGCACTGGGGTCAATGGCCCATTGGTCAAGTGGGGACTCAGTCTTCGAATCATCATCATTGATAACATTCCCCTTTACTTGCACTCTGCATGCTAAATTACACTCGGATATGAAAGTCAAAGGCTACTAGGTGGGCCTAACACACACGGTGCGCATGCACTATAGAACAAGCCTTCAAAGGAGCAATGTTAAAAGTCCAGACCGGATTAATTCACCTCAAAATAATAAAAAGTTTTGTAAAGTAATAAAAGTTTTACAAAAAAATATAAACACTCAAAGATGATACAACACCACAAAGAGCAACAGAATGATGTCAAGCTGTTTTCAAAGGGTATGTCTGAAGAGAGTTATTTAAATAAAAGTTATTTTATTTTCTTCTTTCTGGACAGAGTCTTTGAACACACAAATGCACACTGTATATATTACACATACATAACATTTACATTACCAATTCCCGAAAGGGCATTAACTCAGTACAAGGATGTGCTGCTCCTTTCAAGCCTTTACAACAATGTTAGGCTCAGACTGAGGAAGTACATCCTGTACTTCTGAATTTTTGTGTATGAGAAGTCTTTTTTGATCACACAGTGTTCTAGAAGAACAATGATCTCTAATTAAGGTGAAAGACCTTGTGCTGGTTGAGTAGTTCAGCCATAGTGCTGTGATGTTTACAGTCCCCTCTCGCTTTTGTTGAAGGGCTAAGAAACAGAAAACTAGCAAAAAATTGGAATTACAGACTTTTCCCAAGAGCACAAACCTGCTAGAGTTGGTGAAACACTTTTTAGTCTGAAATATACATTCCACAACCATTGAATAATCAAACAAGGCCGATCTGATGTACTTAAAAACTTAAATTGTCATGTTGCCCTTACAGAGTTGACCTGTAACCCAAATCTAATGCACTTGCCTCCTGAAGACAGAGGCAGCCTAGAGGGATTATTTTAATGCAAAGACATAATTAATAACAGATATTTGCATGTTTTACATGGATTTACATTCTTTATTGACAAACTTGAGGATGTACTTCTGACCTTTTCCTCTTTGGGTTAAAGATCTATGACCTATGACCAAAACAAGGCAAAAATGTAAAGAATGTTTTTTTTTTTCCCCATAAAACAAAACTCTACGCCCAAAAAAACTCATTAAATGCAGATCATCATAAAACATCCCAGATTTCTCCATTTGCTTCAGTTAGAAATAATTCAGTTTAGGTACTTGTATTTCAATGTAGGTACTTACAATAATGACCCCATCCCACCCCAAAGCAAACTATGGGATACAAAAACAAATTATAGAAAATAATAATAACAATAGATATAATTAAATAATTTATATATAATTAAACATAACTTGAAACTGACTTTTAACAGTGATTGTGACTGTTGGGTTACCAAATTTGAATGCAGAGCATGTGAGCAAAAAGCTCTTTGATACTTGATGGTCAGCTATTGAGCGTGTCAAACTTCTCATTTAGGAATCACTAATTCTAAAAATTGCTTTTAAAATCCACTCACAATAGGAAATCATGGATCCCCAGTTTTTAATAAACGTTTCACCAGATACTCTAATGCTACATTACATTACATTCATTTGACAGAAGCTTTTACCCAAAGATGCTCAAATTTCAGGACAGTGTGAGAACCAGAGGAGAGTTCTAAATTCTAAAGATAGATAGTGTATCAGGAGAGGAGATGCTCTCTGTACAGATGATCCTCTAATGCATATTTTATTTTCCCCAGTTTTAAAAAAATATATTAAATCACAAAGCCACACAGACCCAAGTGGTGACGTCCATAACTGTGATTATTCAGGTTTACATATGTCTATTATGTTAGACTAGAACTCAGCAAGATGTTGGATGACCAAGGGGAGGGTTGGACTTCTCACCTCCCATTTGGTCTCCTCCAGCCGGGGCGCCAGCTGTGTGTGCTCCCGTTCGAAGGAGGAGCAGCGCTCCTCCAGCCGCTCCCGCTCCTGCAGGAGCTGTGCGTAGTCCTCCTGCAGTTTCTTCTTCTCCTGCTGGAGCTGGAAGGTTTGCAACTGTAGCAGCTGTTGCGCCCGCTGGGCTTTCTGCGATGCCTTCTGCATCTTGGTAGCGCAGCTCTGTCGCAGTTCCTCCATTTCCAACTCGCTGCGCTTCTGCTTCTCCTCATAAACCTGCCAACCAGAACAAACGGAGGGGAGTCAAACTGACCCAAGATGACAACGCCTGGTACTTCTGGTGCCTCTTCTGGGTGAACTGACAGTCTTTTTGAACAGAGTGTGTATTTATATCAGGGGTGTGCGGACCAATTTACAACGTTAACGTTTTAAATGTTTAATTATAGCTACTAATCTTTTTATAGCCAAAAAAGGCGCAGCTTCCCGTCTGGACCCGTTCCAACGTCAAAACATCTGTTAATATCCCCTTCAGTGCAAGTGTACACAGCTAATCGATCAGATGAACAAGGGCCGACTACGGATCATTTAAAAAAAGAATAAAACGGACGAAACGCGGAGAAACCCAAAAATGCAGAGCAAAACACACAGCAGACTCATAAACTTCAAGACACTAACGCGCAGGTCAGTTATAAAAAGACGTGTTTCACTGTTTGCTGTAACTATCTGTACGCAACTATCTGTTCAGCTGTCCCTACCCATAAATGGCTTGGTCAGAGACAGTGAGTTAACGTCCAGGTGGTGGTGCAGCGGTAGAATGTTGGGCAACGAATCAGAAGATTGCTGGTTCAAATACATAGTGTGAGCATTGTTCTACTTTAACACAAACCTTTTGTGTCCATAAAATCATTGTTTGGGTGTCTCCAAACACTGGTTTTATAGCAACCGCTTTTATAGCAATCTTGCGGAAATGCATCTACTGTCCTTTGTGGCTGCACCCAATATTCTAATTCACACTCAATTATTCTAATTCACACTCAATTATTCTAATTCACACTCAGGAAAAAAGACTGCCATTCTACTGTCTTTTCTATACACTTCAGTGGTGCCTGATGCTGTACTTTTTGATCCAACTTGGGAGGTGCCTTTCCCCATCAACTGCCAGAGGACCACATCTCCCTGGCACCTGTTGGATCAATTCTTTCACTAACCTGGCAAATCGCTACCTCATTCTCATCCAGGTTTTCTCTGAGATGCTGCAGCTCCAGCTCTTGCTCCCTCAGTTTTTCTTCCAAGTCTCTCACAATGGCCTCATAGGCCTCTATGGGTGGCGGTGAAGGTCCACCAGAACCCATGTCTGATACACCCGGTTGACTACGGCCTCCCAAAGACCCTGTACTTTTGCTGGAAGATGAACGTCCGCTGTCTGAATTGGAGTGTCCGTGGCTGAGTACGGGCTTGGTGGGTTCCGCTTGGCTGAAATTATAGACGGAGCCGCTGTACGCTGGAAGATTAGTTAAAGAGTTCCGGGCCAAGTCGGACATGGTGAAGGACTGGCTGATGAGCCCATTTCGAGCTCCGCTGTAGGAGCTGCGTCGCTCCGAGATTACAGGGGTGATAACATCCTGCTCCGGGGACAACAGGTTTAGGTTTCCTTGGCTCCCTGACAGGCCGCCCCCTGGCCGTGGCGAGAGGTACTGCATGGCATTCCTGCTCTTTGGCACGACAGGCTTGAAGGCCGTAGGTCGGATAATGGCCTGCTGAATGTTCTGTAGAGAACAATATTTCAATATCTTATATTAGCTTGAAACAGATTAGTCAGAAGTTCAGTGTTTCTAAACTCAATCTTACAGTCTGCTCCAACCTAGCCTGTACCAAGTATCTCATATTCATCATTTCTTGGGTGCATTAGGAGAAAACATGGAACAGCTGGTGGGCCTTGAGGTCTGGGTTGGAAAACACTAGACTAATACATTGGGTTTTATTTAATAAATGCAAAGATTACTCCAACACCACTGTATAGACTGTTCATAGTTTATCACTCAATCACAGTAGTATTTATCTGTAGTATTTATGTGTATGGTGTATTTCGTATAGAGTATTTTCTGCTGATTTTTCAAAAATTTATTTAGTCTTTGTATTCAATAATGATCTTGTCTTTGTGTCTCTGTGCCGTCGTAACATAAGCAGTATCCTCCAAATCAACAAAGGTTTCTGATTCTGAATTTGATTCTGATTATATGTCTGCATGTGTAAAACAAACCGTAATGTACTCACCCTCTCCAACTGTCCAGACACAGGGACTAATTTAGGAGGCCCATCCACTGGCATCTCCCCTCCGCCACGGACTGAGTCCAACCAGTTATCATTCCAGTCAGTAATCAGATCTTCGTGCGAGTACGATCGCCCGCCAATTCCTTTCCCTCGACTCGCAATGGCCTTCCTCTTGCTCGAAGGGGTTCGGCTCCCAAGTGGACCCTCGTTTGTGGAATCAGAGAGGAGCCGACCCGAGCCTGGTGTGCCTCGTCTGAGTTTAGCCGTGACCTCCAGGTTGGTCCTGCCATGGTATGCGATATGGCTGGGGATGAGGCTGCTCACAGAGCCCATGGCCCCGAGAGCGGCAGGTGAAACTGGGGAGGAACGATGAGGACGGGCCTCCAGTCCTGGAGCTTCGTGGTCAGTGGTGAGTGGGAGGGACTGGACCAACGCCATGGCTGTGGCTTACTGCTCCTGCACAATCTGCGTAGAAGTGGGTAGAAGTCAAGTCAAGTTTATTGAAACAGCCCATTATCACACACAAACAGAAAGCAAACAGTCAACGACTGGTGTGTCTTGAGGTCTTCGTTGGGAAACACTGGACTAGTACATTGGATTTTATATAATACCTGCAAAAATTCATCTCCAACACTACTGTATGGTCTGTTTATCCCTTAACTAATCACTTAACTGTAAGTTATTTATCTATAGTATTTATACCCCAGCATTTGTGTAGTTTAGCATAGTATATTCCGAATAGAGTATTTTTTGTCTCTCAAACATGCCACATCTTCGCTACTTTATTTCTCAGGTGCTGCCTGAAGAAAAGGGCCCTTAAGAGGGTTCAGTGGTTCTGTGGTATTCAGCTGCTCTTAGTTCTTTTTCCCTTGCATCTTGCGAGTAGGGACCTTGTGGAAACGTCTTTTGACCAGTTTCTTAGAAATAGCAGTCATCGTCTAGCTTACCTGTTCTCTTGGTATCTCTCACTGTTCTGGTAGGGACAGAGATTTTCTAGAGAAAACACTTCATGCCTGATAATCTTGCTGAACAGATGGTGGTAGGTTTGTTTGTGTCCGTGTGTCAGAGATGTTATGTATTGAATTACCATTATTAAAGGGTTCAGATTTATTTATTAATGGTTTTTAATTAAGTCATATGCTCCCAAATAAAGGTAAACAGCTGTCACTTGCCATATTGTAGACCAAATTCATGTATTCTAATTAATCTTTACATCCTAATATTTGTATGCGTAATATTTTATTCTGTTCCTATAAAGCACATTGAATGTTGTGTATGAAAATGAGCTATATTAATTGACTTGACATAACTAAATTAGAAAAAAAAAAGATGCAAAGGGTCCCTTTTTATGTGTTCTAACTGGTTACTTAACAAATTTGAACAGCTTGTTCTAACAATAACCACTAATGATTAACTTTTAAACCGTTCAGGAACTGTATATTTGGATGGTATTATTGAAAAGTGGAACCAAATGCTGTAAATGGTTTGTAAAAACATCCATCCTCATAAATATTCCTTAATTAATTGGAACGACACACTTGCATTGCGAGATGTCTTGATATTAGCTGTGTATTTGTTTGTGTCCGTGTGTCAGAGATGTTTTGTATTAAATTGCCATTATAAAGGGTTAATTTATTTAAGTCATGTGCTCCCAAATAAAGGTAAACAGCTCTCGCTTGCCACATAGTTGGCCAGATTCATCTATGCTATTACAGTTAGTGTTACACCTGCCAGCTTCATCAGACATTCATATTCATCAGACAGAACAGGCTGGGGTTCCAGAGTGGTGGAACCACGTAAGCTTTTCCATATCATTGGACCACTGACTCCAGGAGATGCCACATAATTGGCTTCCCTTTCTCCAGTTGAGTAGGATGGCCTTCCTCCTCCCTCATTACTCAGCACAATGCTAGACAGGACGGGTGTTTGTTAGCTGATGAAAAAGAATGTTCTTCAAGAGTTCTCTTCCACGCCTGTTAAAGTGTCTAATGACATGGTCTTAGCATCATTGCATTTTACATGACTCTAAGAAGTTAAGTATAGTCAATTAATATATTCTATTATCACACACAATGTGCTTTACAGGAAAAGAATACAAATATTAATGAATCGTTGATTTTCTCTGTATTCTTTTATTTCTTTTATTCTTTACTTCCTATTATTTTTATGCTTAATTTTTATGCTTAATAATTTATTCTATTTATTCTATTCTTATAAACAGTTCCATTCAGGAACTGTTTATAAGGATACTGTTATTGAACCGTGGAACCAAATTTTGTAAATGTTTTGTGAAAACTTTCATCCTCATAAATATTCCTTAATTATTTGGAACGCCACACTTGCACTGCGAGATGTCTTGGTATTGGCTGTGTATTTCTTCCTGTGAGGTTGCAGAGTGTTTGGTCTACTTTTAGATGCTCACGGTCACTTTTTGTCAGGAGCTTGTCAGAAGTGTTGGGACGCAGCTCTAACATAATGACGGCGCGTCCAAACTCAAGATAACAGCTGTCGAGTTGGACCACTAGCACACATCTCGAGGAGAGAGACATCTTTCACCCAGCACCGTCCCACCCCCTCACAGCGCCAAAATTACTTCTGAGGTCCATGCAGCCTAATTATCAGGGCACATTACCGACGCTCCGTTTGTACTCACCCCTCACGGGATTGAATCCTGTGGGATTAGATATATTAATACAGGTTTAATCTGCTTAGGCACTTTACAACAATATGAGTGGTGGAGCTAATTAAGGCTGTTTGCCCTAATTACCGCACCAGGACATCAGTTTGATGAAAACATGCTGAAATGGCTTCATAGACAAGAGCTCTCTTGCCTAAGTCCATATATAGTGTCATACTAAAGTTACGTCTCTCATGAATATGCGGTTCAGCCTGTAATTAGTAAAGTAAAATGACCTCTTATAGTGAACACACCACAGCACACAATGTGAACAATGTTAAATTCTTTCTCTATATTTAACTAATTCACCAAGTGAAGCTGAGGGCTGCTACCAATGAGGGGCTCCTGGGGAGCAGTGTTTGGGGACGGTACCTTACTCAAGGTAACCTCAGTGGTGCCACTAGCAGTCCAGGGATTCAAACCCATGACCATCTGATGTCAGGGTGAATTCCCTAACCACCAGCTGCCCCAATCAGTCGGACAGTGACATCATTTTTGTTGTTTTTTCTTTGGGCTAAAAATGAAACCGCGAGTGCAGAATATCAACAGTAAGTCAGTGTTGATGATACTGATCTGATGGAAGGTATTGGTGACTGGAATGAATGTATTAGCAGAAAATAATCCTGGTATCAGTCAAGCCTGAAATGGTGCACTGTGTGAGGTCATGTTGTTAACTGTATGGCAGAGAGTTTAGTAGAAAGTCTACATTTAGATGCTCAGTGCCTTAATTAAAACAGCTTATTTTAAAATAGCTTAAGTTTAGTACATATAACATATAAATACTAAATGTAGCATCTCTAGTATCTGAATCAAAAAGTAATAATTGGACATTTTTGTGCACATCTATGTCTGTATCTATATCAGTTTCCTCCGGGATCAATAAAGTTTTCTGATTCTGATTAATTAAGAAAGCACTGCAATTTATTTTTAAATCAGCATCTGTATGAGTATGACAATCATTCCAGTGTCTGTTAAATTCCTACACAAGCACCTCATTCTGCTTTATGAGGTACTGATTACTGATCACCTGAATCACATCTTATTTAATGAGGAAAAGTATAAAACACTGCTGTAATCGACACTCTCCTCTCGCAATGAGACCAGTTGGATGGTAAAACATTACTAAAAGTTTGTCAAAAGAAATGATTGCCTTTTTGTTTGAGCAAACAAGTTTTCTTAGAATTATTCAAATTCTGTAAGCACTGCATCATTTCTCTTAGTTTGGTGTTGTTTCCTTTAAAATTATATTTTAAAGAACAATGTTTTTATTTGGAAATTAGGAGAAATACTGTCAGCAGTTCTTAAAAACTAAGGCAAAGCTGCTGAGTTCAATACTTGCACCTATAAAAGATAAAACCTGAGAAACTGAACAATTTTGTAGTGGTCTTATTCTTTTCCAGAGCTGTATATATATAAAAGACATGGTCATCACCAGGCATCCATCTCCAAACAATGCTTTACCAGGCCTGAAGTGCCACACCGTTTTCAGCTGCTACTCGTCTTGTGCCTTCAGTCTTTAGTAAAACACCTCCTCAGTAACTGACCAGCCACAGAGTAACGTTCCATCATTTTGCTACATAAACTCATGGCCAGCAGTATATTTTGGGACTAGCAATTGAACTGGGCAGCCCCCTAAGGCCTAACCAACCCTGTTTCACACCTTCTCCTGCAGGTTGCCAGCCCCTCTTATAATAACCCCCACTGAGACATGGATTAAGGATAATGGATGGATTGTCATGCTATGGTTAGTGCTTGAAAACAAGCTATTTCCAGGGACATCAGTCATCCACAGAGGGGTGGAATGAGAGGTGGTCTCTACTTTCAAAGAGCTGATGGGTAGAACTGCTTTATTAAAATTAGCAATGGTTGGTACTATATTATATAAGAGAAATCACAATAAAATAATAACATGCTTGTTATTTACAGACTGTACTATATTTGGGCCTGCATATAAGGTCATGAACACCCACTGCAGCTCAATTATAGATGCAGAATTGTTAAGGTAAAATCATATCAGTAACTTGATTTCTTGTAATAATGCTAACATTCATTATGAGGCCCATTTGATTGCAGTATTCTTGTGCTGTCATTCAGAATAACAAACCAGCCCAGCAGAGGTTAACAGGACAGATGGAGTGAGTTGGTAGGAGGTGGTGACTCTTCCTGAGAAAGTTCACCAGATATGAGGCACAGCATCAGCTTCTGTCTCTCCCCCAACGCTAAGAATGTGCAGCCGTGGCAGTGACTGTTTATCCTCTCATGCCCGCTGGGGAGGGCAAGGTCTCAGAGTTCATTTAATAAAGACTTGCTGGCACAAAGTCAAAGCAGCATGGAGCTACTGTGCAACTCCACTATCTTCTAGTTTTATTTGTTATAACATTTAATTTTTATAAATATACGCATTCTATACTTAAATACTTCGTATACTTCTATACTTGAGTATGTTTAAATGCAGAGACTAATTTTCTTTTACTCTTGCTTTGACTGCATGCTTGGACATTTTATTGCGCGAGATTTTGGCTGTGCACAGACTTTCACTTAAGTTTATTTTCTCTGTACTTTTGCCTTAGGCCTCAACATTCAGCTGATTATGTTTCATGTTGTCGCAAGTCAATAACCCAAAATGTCTTCAAACCAAACCAACTCTTCTTCTCTATTTCTAATAGAAATCACACTGGAATCTGATTTGTTGCAAACTTTTCCAAAGGTTTTGTGCTGACCTACCAGTCAAATTCAACTAGAAGATATTCTGTTCACTTATTACCCGAGGATCAATGAACCAGTGTTTTAATTCTTAGAGGGTATCAATAAAATCTTTAATAAAATAAAATCAATAAAATTTGTATCAGTAAACAAAAAGTGTATCAGTGTATCAGTAAACTCTGATTCCAGTAAATATAAACAGTGTAAAACAGTCTAGAACCGGTGTTTACCCTCAGAACTCAGAGTGTATCAGTAAACTCTGA
>JBBPCX010069585.1:0-10000 GCA_037974365.1 Hydrocynus forskahlii | reverse complement strand
AGAAGGAAATGATGGAAAATCTGTCTCATGCCAGTGAGGACAGCAGGGATTGCCGTAGTCATTCTGTCCAGACGAGTCCTTTAATCTGTGTGTAGAATGTTGGCCTTGTGAGTTATTTTCAAAAGGCTAAGAATAGATCTCAGCTCAGTCTGCAGGGTTCAAATGAAAACACTAAATCAAGCTCAGTCTAATCTCGAGATTTTCCAAAAAGCGCCGATGTGAAAGACGGGGGGAGACTGGAAATGTATTCTAACTTTTCTCAACAAGTAAAGGCGTTTTCATATCCCGGCCATGTTCATGTCTTTCTGTCCCCTTTTCCCTGCCTGGGCTGTGTTTAGATAAGGGCTTGTGGTCAAATTCGAATGGAAAGTTCACATTCCATGGGTTTAGATGTAGAGGTCAGATCTTAGATGTAAAGTGCTGGAGGCGACAAGTGTGTTCCTTTTTCAGTTTCCATCTAAAGCCGAAAGCTGCATGTGTGAGGATGCTTTAATGTAAAGCTGCGTTCCGACAGAAAATGTAAAAAAAAACCCTCAGACAACTTCACCTGCAGGCAAAGAATTAATTCACTGAATAAATAAATAACAAAACATGTTTTGGATTTCGATTTATTAGTCAATAAGCACGTCGTATCTCTCTTTTAAAACCATAATGCGCCTAAAGCTCTTGAGTTTCTCAAGAAATTTTTGAGTGTATCTTTTATAGCTGCGAGTACTGAACTGAGCAGCTTTGCCTTCGTTTTTAGGAACTGCTGACAATATTTCTCCTCATTTCCAAATAAAAATATTGTTCTTTAAAGCATCATTTTAAAGAAAATGATGAAACATCAAAATAAGAGAAATGATGCAGCGTTTACGGAACTTGAATAATTCAAAGAAAGCTGTAAAAATGTAATTTTATTTCAGTTGTAAACGAAGGTTTTAAAAAGTGGTGGAGAATCAGAAAACTGTATTGATCCCAGAGAACAGGCCCTGACGACTCCGCTTCAGTTGATTTTCTTTTCCTGATAAAACAAATCAGATTATAAAACTAATCAGAAATTAAAAGTGTCTCCTGAGGCGAAGTGGGTGTGTTCTATGAGACAGAATATTTGGGTGCGTGCGATTGTGTGGCTGCTATAAAGCCGGTGTTGGGAGACACACAGCAGAATAAAAAATCTCTCAACATGGATTCAAACCGCTGATCTTCTAATTCTTTCCATTCAGAGCCCGGCGCTGCACCGCTGCTCTAACCGAGCCTTTTCCGGTTCCGGACAGCGGAACACCTCGTTGCCTTCATGAGCAGATTATTTTAATTAAACCACAACAGTCCGTGACAACAGTTTTGTGTTTCTCAACATTTTGTCCCATTCCAGCCGCCTTAGCCATGACGCCACACTCATTTTGACGAAGACTTGACCATCAGCGCTCTCTCCCCATGTATTACCAGCGGCGTCTCAACCATAAAAATCTATTTTAACAGGTAAAAACGTCAATAAATAAATGATAAAACTTAAGATGAACAATAGCGTGATTGTCACGCCAATAAAACAAGTCAGAGGAACCTGGACCAAGAGGTGCTATTACTCTAAAAATCTTAGATGGAAATAGACAAAGGAAAAACATTTCCTATGTAGACCCTTTTCATAAATGTAATTTTCTTTTTAGAACCCAATCCGAGCAGCTGAACAAATACACGTTGAAAAACATCCTTGTTTTTTCAAATGTAGTCACGGTGTAGCGGAACGGACGGTGAAAGATAAAAGAAAAGGAACGTAAAGTGTCTTCACGCCACCACAAGCTGCCAGAATCGCTTCAAAACACAGTGGAGTCGATTCTGCAGAAACACCAGTCTTCCAAAAACTGTTCCAGAGATCTGGTGAGTCCACAGCCTGTTCTACACTCCAGACCTGCAGCGACACTTCCAGGCACCCCAGGGACAAGAACTCTTCTGCTTCTCCTCACAAATGAGACTAATGATACAAAAAATACCTCTCAAACAGGAAGTTCCTAATGTGAACTAATGAGCGGCACCCTTCTAAAGCACTGGTACCACAGCGCACAGTGCCGTAATGCACTGCAGCGGTCATTAAAGTAAGAGTGCTCAGTTAGTGGAATGTTCTGACTGTCCGTGTTGATGTATGTTTATGACACAGATCTGTCAGTGTTTTGTGTCCAGGTTCATGTAAACCGTCACCAGTCCTCCTCGCAAACTTCATTTGTCCTCTCTCTCCCGGCAGAATGTCTGGGCTGGACGACTCCGCGGTAAAAGGTGCGTCTGGTCTAGGGTCGGACACTTCGGTCCCTGAGGAGGATCCTGGCCGCGTGATTGGTGGGCTCCGTCTCCGTTCCACTCCCGGAGCTTGTGTGCTGTTTGCTGGCGTGCTGCTGCTTGTAGGAATAGGCGTGGCCGTGGGCGGCTACTGGCCTCACCGCGGCCGGCGGCCGGCGCCGCACCACCCTCCGACCGGCAGGAAGCCCTCGGAGAAGCTCAAGCTGGTGGGCCCCATCATCATGGGGGTGGGCCTGTTCATCTTCATCTGTGCCAACACGCTCCTGTACGAGAACCGCGACCGCGACTGGGACCGAGACCCCCGGCGGAGCACAGACCGCAAAGAAAACCCGCGGCCCCCTCAGTCGGGGAGGCCCGGGGACCCCGGCTCGGCGAGGCACCCACAGCCAGAGAGAAGGGGCAGCGGAGATGCCCTGGATTTGATGGAACTCAACATCCACTGCCTGCAAGAAGGGATGACCATCCCGGCTCTGAAGTGCTCGTCCCCCTCCTCCGACTCCTGTAACTCCAGTCAGGTGGACTTTGACCTGCGGAGGTCGTCTCCTCCTGCGGACGGAAGAGGCGTGGTCACGCTGACCCTTCCGGTCATCAAGCTGAACAACTGCCTCATCGGCTGCCCGGAAGCTCCGCCTCTTCCAGAGCGCCCCCGCCCGACCGGGGCGGCTCGAACAGAGCCCTGCAGCTCAGCGCTGACCAGAGGGTCCGAGTTCTCCGAGACTCAGGGGCGGTGACCGCCAAGTTCGCGTAGGAAACCGATGAAACTCCTTCCCGTCTCACTTCTTCTAAATTCCCTCGACCTTCGGTTTCTCGTCGCAACGTTGTCTCCCAGTTACTCACGACTTCCACACCTTCGTGAAGGACCTTCCAAAAGACCAACCGCTCCTCATGCAACTGTACGCTGTTTAAAAATAAAGCTTCCCGACTGGTTCTGGGTCGAAACGTTTGGCGCTAGTATATTCAGGTCTAGAAAGTGATTTTGTCTTAAATGTCCAGTCAGCTCTGCGTCTAGTAGGAGCCAATCAGAACAGCCAGGATTTGGACCTTCTCTGGTCCTAGAACAAACTTGGTTTGGTTTAGAACATTTGCATGGTGCAGAGGATCTTTAAGCTTTAGAGAGGTTCTCCACACTCACGCTCACATCTCATTTACAACAATGGTTCTTTAAAGAACCCTCCCCTGATGCTAATGCTGCCGTCAGAGCCACTCGACCGGCTGCAGGAGGTGAGAGTGTGTCCTGTTGGACAGAGAAGAAAAGACAGCATGGCGTAATTTCACAGCAATAATGTCCCTCGCTCCTTTCAGAGCGGTCACACCAGGCACTGCCTTTTTTTTGACTGATATTACTTTGTTTGGATTGGACAGATTAGACTGAAAGAACAGAGACGAGCACTGGAATGACGTCCAATTCTAAAAACAACCTGATCCTGAGAGCAAGGAAACATTCATTCTGTGCCAAAAGGACAAAACGATGGCGGAAAATGAAGAAGCACGTAGAAACAAGCAAACAAACAATCAAAAATGCATTTAAGAGTCATGTAAGGGTACCTTTGTACCAAAAAGAACCAAAGTGTAATGTATGTACAGAACTGTAAGTCTTTACACGGGACGTTGTTCTTTAAAGGGGATTTTTTGGAAAGAAAAACGATAAAACTTGAACTAATTCTGCTTCTGCCGAATTTGTCTCCACCCTTTGCAACCTAACAGGACCCTTCTTTCACTGCCTGCAGAGGATTCGCACACAAAGACAACAGTCTTTAAGTCACAATCCTATCATTTGGAATTAGATTACAAGTCACTGCAGGACTTTTAGCCGCTCTGCTTACGGCCAGCGCTGATGTTCCCAAATTCGTCTTTCATGCAAGAAGTGGCAGTCTTGCCTATAAAGGAGAATTCCAATGTTTCAAAAGTGCTGCACATTTCAATAGTCGAAATGTAAACAAACTCATTCAGTGGTTTGAAATGTGGAACTTTCTGACTCCGGAGTCATTAAGTTTACTATATCAACACGCAGCCCTTTAATTTACTGCCCAAAACAACCCGTAAACCCGTAGAACTGTTACTATTTTGTCTAGGAATGCTCTGCATGTACCTATCTAACGTAAAATGATTTAAAATACCTTTACGGTGAAAGCTGTATTACAAAACTATGATCCAACAAGGTCTCGGGATTCAGGCGGGGTGTTCCTGTGCTTTTTGTGACGAAGTTTTTAAAGGTGTTGCATGTTTCATACGTCATTACGACTGTGGACCATTCTAAAAGGAAGTTTCTGGAACGGTGCCTTTCACACCAAGACACTCTGAACAACTTTACTTGGGTCTTAATGGTTTAAATCTGAAATTTTGGAACAGTCAGTGGAATTCCCCGATATGACGGACACTTCTGTTCCCTTCTGTGGATTCATTTTTAACTGGCATCCTGACAAACCTGACAAAGCCTTTGAAGTCTTTGAAGTTACAGAAATGTCAGATGGTGTATTATAAAGGGGGCCAAACCCACACACACACACACACACACACACACGGTCTAAATTTATCAAACTTCACAGAGCTTATGTCCCTTTTTATTTATGTCTCGTGATCTGTCCATTGTCACTGTTGACATGTAATAATTCCCCATAAATAAAGTTCAGGTCAAATCAAAGAGCAGTATATACTGAGATATTTGCTAGAAAGGTTCTAAGTGAATGTTGGAGACAGCAGAGAAGGCAGTAATCGCACCAGGGGCGTGTCTAGTCGAACTGATCCCATCTAAATTAGCATTTGGTTACTTGGTTTGACAAAGAGGGTAATTACTTTTTCACACAGGGCCTTTTGGTCTTGGATCATCTTTTTTCTTTTATAAATGAAGGAATATTTTAAGTGTTTCTTTTTTTGTCTTATTTTGGATCTGAAAGCATTTAGTAGGTCAAGAATTAAAATTTTTTTTAACAGGGCGTCCTCGAGTGACGACACAGATCCGTTCCTTCCACAGGGACGTGACCCGAATTTTGGTGGAAGTGGAAACACCCCTTAGTCTGAGTCTCTTACCGATTCTCACACAGTAAAATCATAAAAACACGACTAAGCCCCAGAAAAAGGAAACCTCCGTCACTGGGACGCCGCGTCACTGCGTATCCTTCCACCGCCGCAACCAAACTAGTTCACCCACGCAGACTGTAACGCGAGGACCCGCGGTGTACTGATCGCAGAGCTCTCTGAATTTAACCCATTTAATCCACAGCACCCGGGGAGCAGTGTGTGGGGACGGTACCTTACTCAAGGGTACCTCAGTGGTGCCACTGGCAGCCCTGGGATTCAAACCCATGACCTTTGAATCACAGGGGCAACTCTCTAACCACTAGAACACCACGTCGGATTTGAACCCATGACCTTCCCTCTCAGAGTGCAGCACACTAACCAGTAGACCGTTGTGTGTGTGAGGGGGTTAAATAAAATCAATTAAAATCATTTCGCAGTAACAATAACAGCACTGCGGATCGGCGCGCGCTCTCTCAGACACGAACAGGAGTCGTCTGTGTGTGAGCCAGTGCTTCAGAACTAATTTATAAGGTCAGAACGTGGCGATTAATCCAGTATTTCATCGTCGACAGATAATCCCGAATGGCAGCCGTGCAGTCCTAAGCCCCGGAGTCTCCACATCTTTCGCCTTTTCAGGGTGATTTTGTCCCGTGACAGATGGACGTTCGCTTTCGACCGTGAACAGACCAGAGGGTGGGGGCCCAGGCGTCCGGACCGTAACGACCAGTTCAGGAGTCGTTGAAGCGTGGCTGAAACAATGGGAGTAAACTCTAGAAACTGCACACAGTCTGGGGTTCAAGGTTTCACTTGATCCTTTTATTTTGTTACTGATGAGTGATAGGACGTAAACCAGAGGTCCCCAGCCACCGGGCTGCAGGCCGGTATCGGTCCGGGAGTCATTTGGTACCGGGTGGCACAGAAAGACAGAATAAAAACTATTTTATCAATTATCAGTCCATTCTTTTATTTTGAAAAAAAAAAAACCAAAACAAAACAAAACAAAAACGCTTGTAGCCCACAAGCCAGAAAAACAAACATCTTTGGACAGAAATGTTGTCAGAATGGTGTTAAAATGGTATTAAATGTGGAAATTAATTCAGTGCATCACTCAGGAACGTTCACTTCTGTTCTAAACTTCACTCGGAGCTTTGAAGACGTGTCTACTGAGCACGTCAGCAACAACCTCACGCTGATTCTGATAAAAACACATCTTCACACGCGATGAAGATTCTCACAAAGACTACAGGGGTCAGAGCATGCGGGGTGCTACAATACGTGAAAATATTGTTTTACATGAAACTGGTCTGTGGTGAAAAAAGGTTGGGGGCCGCTGATCTAAACAATGCCACATGTAGAGAAGTACTGCACTGAACTTACTCGATAAAACTGTGAGGACGGGTTCCATGTGAATCCTCCACTGTAGAGAAGAGACCAGTTCAGGTTTGTTCTTTCAGTGGTGACGGGAAGCAGATGTGTGGTTTAATGCCTCCATAGTTTTACACAGATGGTTAGAAAAACCCTGCCTGGGGCCTGAGACGTTGTTTTGAAATTTTGGTTTTGACCTAAAACTGGAAGTGGCTCCTTATAGTCATGAACAAACCACAGTTTGAAACGATTCTTTACGTTTAACATCTTTAACACATTTAACTCATTCACCAAGTGAAGCAGGGGGCTGCCACCAACAAGGGGCGCCGGGGAGCGGTGTGTGGGGACGGTACCTTGCTCAAGGGAACCTCAGTGGTGCTACTAGCAGTCCTGGGATCCAAACCCACAACCTTCTGATCGCAGGGGCGACTCCCTCGCCACTAGGCCACCAGCTGCCCCAGTTGCTGTAGAGGCAGGTCGGTGTAAATTATCCTTAAAGAAAATATGTTTGTCACATTTAATTTAATTTCAGCATACAAACATCTAGAACATTTAAAAAGAAGTCGCATCACAGACATCACGACTCCTGGTTCCTGCCACCACCACTGAAAAGAAAATCAGAGTTTCACTACATTAAAGTCTGAAAGACATTAATCGTACACAATAACTGAATTCTGGAGAGAACTGGTGGAACTTCACTTCATGTATTTGCACACACAAAACTTCACTCGGAGCTTCGAAGACGTGTCTACTGAGCACGTCAGCAACAACCTCACGCTGATTCTGATAAAAACACATCTTCACACGCGACAAAGATTCTCACAAAGACTACAGGGGTCAGAGCATGTGCGGCGTTACAATCCACACAATATGGAGACTGGTATTGAAAACAAGCTCTAAATCCTGAAAATGCAGAGCGATGGCAGTAAACACACGAGCAGGAACAGCAGAGCAACGTTTCGGGAGAAAAAGCGCTTTGGGCGCTGGCTTGGTAACTGGCTGGCTGGATGGTTTTCTCAGGGGAAGCACGCTGGAGACACATCACATGGACGACATTTCACCTTCCTCCACCTGAAAAAATAAAATCAGGTCAGGGATGGATGACAGATTCTTACTCCTCCTCTCTTCCTCATAACCCGTCACTGGGCTTTCAGTGGATCCACCGTGGATTCTGACACACTGTTATCTATAAAAGCTACACTTAAACAGTAGTAACAAGTAAGTAGCACTTACTTAGGTCCAACACGGAGTAGGGCTGAGCAATATATCGTCTTTTTATCATTATTGTGATACTGATCTCTCAATAATCCTCGATCCAATCACAGCGATGTTCACAGGGTGACCCATCACAGCCCCAGGTGAGTTACTGGGCGTTTTGATGAATTGAGGTCTTCATGTAATCCAGCAAAAGTCAGATTATTAGGACTGGTTGTGACAATTAAACACCACTGAAGGCCAAGGTGATTTAAAGAGCCCATATTCAGCATTAACCCAAAATAGAACTCATAACTCATCATTCTTCATTCTGGCCCACAGAATTTACTGGGCTGTAAATGAACTCTTTTCTGATTGGACACCCCAGACTGCAGCTCATTTTAAAGTCAGCACAGTGCTGAAACACTCCTAAGAACTTCAGCATGAATGGATGGGACTAAACTGCCTTAGGCTGAATGAGGAGATGCATGTAAACGTGTTGGACATCCCAAAATCTTCAGATAACTACTTACATACATCAGTCCTTTTTAATTCCAGAAAAGTGAGGAACGAGTCCTTTAATGTACTGAAAGGCATCGCGATCGCAAAATGTAGCGATAAAATCACGATACAGGGCGTCCTCGGGTTACGACTCAGTTCTGTTCCTACAGCGGTGACGTGACCCGAATTTAGGTGTAAGTGGAAACACACCCGAGCCTCAGTCACTTACCGATCCTAACACAGTAAAATCATAATCTGGATCATAAAAACACAGCTGAGCCCCAGAAAAAGGAGAAGGACGTAAATATCCTGGACCTGTTCACTGTGACTCTCGCGCTCGCGCCGCGTTACTGCGTATTCCTCCGCCGCACGCAGCCAAACTAGTTCCCCCACGTAGTCCGTAAGTACGAGGATAACGGTGTAACCCGAAACTCTCACGTCTCAGTTTTTTTGTTTTATGGGAGTGAGTGTCGTAAACTCAAAACGTCGTATGTCGAGACCTTCGCAACCCGGGGACCCCCTGCACTGGTGTTTCGTCTGTGTCATGCAGCTCTAATTTACAGCGCCAGAAACAGTTTGATACAATGTTTCACATGAACTCTTCTGTATCTTAGTGTGTGCAGCAAACAAAGATGGATTAGTAGCAAAGTTTGAAATATTACTACAAAATTACAACACAAATACTAATAATGTTGTATCAGAGAGCGCCTCACCGTCCTGATAATGACGGTCTCTGTTTCCACCTGCAGATTGAGGCACAGAAAGAAATCAAACATACAGATCAGAGGAATCTGACCGGAACGGTATAGAAAATATCCACTAAATTCAAGGTTTTAGATTCTTTTTGTCTGTTCTCAACATATCATATATAATAATATGACATACAGTGTAAGAAACAACTTAAACTATATTTATCTTAGCTTGTATGTAGTTCAGAGCACAGAGCAATCATATTAAAGATGGATTAGCAGCGAAGAGGTAAGAAAGAAATGCAACTTTACATAAACTCAGACTGTGTTATGTGAAGAGCACCTCACCTTTCTGACAACTGACTCTGTTTCCACCTGCAGGGGGAAAGGAGGGAGTTAGAACGTTTTCCTCCGAAAACTAAACAAAACTGTAGAAAAAACATGTACAAAACGCCTCTGTGTCTATGCGATGTATTTCTGTGCTTTTTTTTTTTACACACAACAGAAGATCAGAAACCGCGTGAGTCTATTTGACATAACGTAGAAAGCGGATGTGCATTGTGTGTAGATGTATTTATCACAATACTTTATTTATACACTACAATATACTTTATTTTTTATATGCTTCTGGTTTATTGCAAGTTCATAAGGGGGTTCCACAATATTTGGTCCATTATTGTCCACAATTTATATAAATAACCTGGGGCATGACATTCCAAATTCACGCGATGACTCATTGCTCTGCACTGACGCCTGCAAAGGCTTTTAACAATCTTCAGTATGTGTTTGAGAGAGTTGTGTTGGGTGATGTGTGTTGGGTGATGTGTGTGGGGTGGTGTGTTGGGTGGCGTGTTGGGTGGTGTGTGTTGGGTGGTGTGTGTTGGGTGGTGTGTGTTGGGTGGTGTGTGTGGGGTGGGGTGTGTTGGGTGGTGTGTGGGGTGGTGTGTGTTGGGTGGTGTGTG